>OMOW01011587.1:1545-19987 GCA_900312555.1 Lamprogrammus exutus | reverse complement strand
CTGACTTCCACATGAGGTGGAATTCTTTCCAGGGTTACAGTGGCTTCTGATATTACTTTAACACTTAAATCCCCATGCATCTGCATTGTTCACAAGTGCTCTCTTGAGTTATAATGAATGTGAGTTGACGTGTGTGTGTGTGTGTGTGTGTGTGCGTTTGTGTGTGTGTAAGTTGAAGCTTGTGCTTGACTTTTTTGATGTTTACACAATATTCGTAATAACATTCATGTATAGATTGTTTCTAGTCTATGTATTTGTCATTAGGTGAAAATCTTGTATCTTCAAATGTGAACTCTTAGAGAACAGCATAAAAACTAATAATTAAAAATCCTGCATGATGGACACAGGATGAGGAACATAAACAACAATTTCTGAATTTTACTCAATTAATGTTATTAAAAACCTGCAGTATTGTCGGTATTTAAGTTAAATTTGCCACAGTTGTAGTTACAAGGTTTTCACTTAACCGTTATTCTATGTATTTGCTCGCCTGGTACATATATTTTGAGGGATTCTGGGAGATGGTTTGGATTTAATTTAAGCGATATGAAAAAGTATTTAGATTTTTCTGTTTACATGTCACATGGTTTTACAAGTAATATTGTAAATACGCACTGCTCATGACACCAATACTTCGACATCACTATAAATACAATTTCTTCTTTAATTACATTCCCATAAGACTAATTACTAAAACTAGTAATCTGAAGCTTGCTTTTTATGTCCATAACCCTGTCCTCTGCTAAACCTAATGTATAACATATTGTTTGTCCTCCTCTGCTGTTTGTTTCCTTTCTTCATCCTCTTTCCCACAGGCTCACTTAACAGGCTCATCATCTTCCTCTCCCATTCAGCTGCCCGTGTTGCGCCCATGGTGCCAAAATGTCCCTCTGTCTTTAACATGTTTTGGATTCTTAACATGTGCCTTGTATTTTGTTTGAACAACACGTCTTACTGCATGGTATCTCATATTTATATGTTAATATCTCATGTTTTCTCTCCACCTTTAACTCCCCCTCTCTCTCTCTTGTCTTCTGTCCTCATCACATCTCTCTCTCTCTCTCTCTCTCTCTCTCTCTCTGTCTGTCTGTCTGTCTGTCTGTCTGTCTTCTCCCTGTGTGACTCAGTCATTGCTCGTCCCAGGCAAAAGTCCCAGTAAATATGGACGTCGAGGCAGTGCCATAGGGATAGGAACAGTAGAAGAGGTTCATGTCTAATTCTAACTACACTCTAACTCCTACTCGCCCTTCCTCTTTGCTCCTCTCTGTCTGCATGGTTTCACTGCATCATGACCAAACACTCAGATATTCAGAATAGTATGCAGTGTATGTTAGAGGCTGCTTTACCTCAGACTCAGTCTCCTCTATGTTTGATATCAATCAGTTGATCTTCATATCGGCTTTATTTTAGTATGTTTTCACTTTTTGTAGATTCTCCTGAATTCCAATATGTTTAATTCTCTTTTTTTCCTGCTAGAAATGGTGAATATTAACAATTGAATGCCCCTTTCAGCAAAATCTGGAAAAAATAATCTTCATCCTCCTCTTTGAAACCATAATACATTAAAAAAAAAGGCTTTTTCAAGTTCCTATTTTCAGAGCTTTAGAGGAGAGCCTGAATGAACAAAGCAGTCGCTGAGTAAGCATACTTAGTGATAGGCCCTGAAGCCCTTCAATCCATCTTTCATCTCCTGCCACACTGTGCTCTGTTCTAACTGAGAGACTGGCGCTGGGGCTCAAGGTTAAGCCACTAAGTGCATACTTTTACTTTTTTTTCCATCAGAGAAATGTCTTGAGGGAGGCACTGTTACTCTTCAGCCTGATAACTCACTGTGACATGAAATTTAGATTTCTCTGTCAAATTAACAATCAATTCCCCTCAGTAATTAATTAACAGATTGATAGGCACCAATGAAAACACAACATCACTCACAGATAACTTAGAGGTGTCAGAAGTATTGTGACACTGACTGTCTCTCTTCCCTCCCCGACAGTCTTTGATAATCCCAGGGAAAAGCCCGACCAGGAAGAAGTCTGGACCCTTCGGCTCCAGGCGAAGCAGTGCCATCGGTATTGAAAACATTCAAGAGGTCCAGGAGAAGAGGTGAAAACACAAACATCTCTGAAGATTCATGAACTGATTGCATTATGTCTGTCTCACGTTGCATTAGTTTTTTCTGATATTCTATACCTCCTGTCTCTCGCAGCAGTAGAGGGAGCCCCCCAAATACCCAGAAAACCCCTGACAGCGGTCATGTCTCTCAGGACCCCAAATCTGACAATTCATCCAATCAGAGCTCTCCTGAGGTGCTCACCACCAAGAACAGGTGTGTATGACAGACTGGATGCAGCTCTACTGCACGGACACTGATATACTTGTGTGTGTATCCTGTAAGATTAAATCAGGCTTGGCTGTGCTGGAGAGTGGTTAACCCAAGGTGTAGTTCTTACCTAGGTGGCAGGGCCCCGTCCATCCCCGAGGGTCATGACCTCTCCCGCTCCTCCTCCAATGCTAGCAGCTTTGCCAGTGTGGTGGAGGAGAATGAGACAGAGAACACAGAGGACTACGACACAGGCATGGTGAGAGCCACATACATGTATACAGTATGCTGTATATGTCTTGTTTGTATAGAACTTATCAATTATTATTATTAGCACTTGATAAAGAAAGACAATGCAAACATAAAAAAGGAATAAAACCTGTGCAAAAAAGAATTACACGGAGGGAAAACATACAATCTAAATATGACTGATCTCAAAATTGAACCCTGAGGCATTCCAGAAGTTATAAGGGCTAAAAGGGAGACATGTGTGAGAGATTTAGACATTTTAATTGCATTTTAATTTGATAATAATGTGTGTTCATTAAGTTTACAGTGATGTGTCAACATTTTGCTGCATCTATTGATTTCTACCTGTGTGTTCCCCAGGAGAGTCTGTCATCGGCTGGGACGCCACACAAGCGAGACTCCTTCACCTATACCACCTGGATGGAGGACAGCATTAGTAGCACCAGCGCCACAAGTCGTGGTAGCTCCCCAGGTGAGAGGGGGTATTGTGTTTGGTCAAGGAGCCAGCAGCTTTTCATTAACAATTTAGATTATAGGATAGGAAACTAAGACTTGCCACCTGCTCTGCCACTTAGGCTTTGTTGATCTTTGCTACACTTGGCAGCCAGGCCAACATGTTTCAATATCCTTGATAATGTGTTATGTTAATGAGGAAATGGCACAGATGACTGGGTGATCACAGTGTTGGCCTGTACTGCAGGGCCTGTTAAAACTGAACGAGCAAAGGGGACAGAGATCCGTATCAAACTGGAAAGACCACATGACCACCAGTCGTCATCAGTGAGTCAACCTCAACCTGGCTCGTCATCAAATCTCAACATTCTCAACATTCTCATGTTAAAACTGTGCATGTTGTTGTAATCACTGTTGTCGTGACATCAAATTGATCCTGCGCTGAATCTGTGCACCTGTATGATCCCTCTTGTACTGCCCTGAGGTGATGAATTGCTTATGTTGGGCTGTTGCTGACATTTAGTTCTGCTCTGTTTTCTTTTTTTTTATTTGCTCTTTGTGGTCTCTATGTGCAGAGCTGTTAGCTCCACCCACCTGGTTGTATCCTGGATCTCCATGTTCAGGTTAGACCTTTGTCTCTACCCTCACATGGCTTCTGTGGAGAGATAAAATCTTGACTTACAATCATTCACATAAATACCAAACCAAAAGCTGATTGTATTAATGTATATTTGGGTGACTTCTGCAATTTAAAAAAAGCACATCTGTGTAAATCATAATCAAAATTGGTGAGGAATCAGTAAAACTAATGCTGTATTCGGGTGCTCATTGGTGGTATATACTAAATGGTCAAGTGTATGTGACTTCAGTGTGTTCAAATACTTATCGGATGAAACGACCAGGCATTGTTTCAGGAGTTGTCTGTTCTGTGAGAACAACAGAAATACATCAGGTCGCTTTGTATCAGGTTTATTTACTATTTATCAGGACGGATGCCTTTTCTAAAATGGGTGAGAAGGTGGCATTATACATCACACTCATGAAGCATCAAGAATGATTGCAATTTCCAAGTTGTAAAATAGGCATTTCCCAATTTCCAACACCACTCAAAAGCAGCATAAGCATTTTTTTTGCATATCTCATGATTATATATGCATGGAATGTATTCTCACACAATACATTGTGTTAAGAGTTTTGACCTCAACTCTCTCCTTCCTTAAGCATTCCCATAAGTCACAATTCTTCTGGGAGATGAGAAGATTGCAGGCTTTCACCATGACCGATGATGAGAAGGAGCGAGATAATGAAAAAGATGAAGAGGAGGAAAAATAGGTGGAGCCTGGGCAGTCTGCTGGTCCGTGATGCCAGACTGCACCATACCCAGAAACCTGGACGAGACTGTTTAAGATGATACACAAAGAGGGGCCAGCTTTTTGCACAGCGTTGATTCCCCCTGAGCGTTTCTTTACCTGTTCATACATCTATTGCCTAGCTGTATTTTTATACGTGACCTTTGTTTTGAGAGCACACTTAAATAGTTTATTTGTTAAAAAGATGTGTTGGCTGTACAGGGTAAAGACAGTGGCATTGACTCTTTGTGGAGACTGCAAGAAGGAGTTATGCAGCAACGTAGCTACAAAACCAACAGAGGTTTTAGTCAATCAATCAATCATTTTGGTTTATTTATCTATGAGTGATGAAGTTGACAAATCCATCTACTGTATAGCTGCAGAGGAACTGTTCCCCTGTAGTGTTTCCTCTTACAGCCAAATCTCTAAAATATGAAATCAAACTTTATATGATAGGTCAAAGTGAATTGTGAATGAACTGACATGGCCTTAAACTTAAACATGCAATTGATTCATCCCTATGATTTATTTTACCTCACTTTGTCACTCACACAGCCTGCAACTAATAATTGGATGACAGTATTAGATTACACGTGAAAAATTTATATTCTGCACCATTTTTGAACACACTAGATTCACGAAACAAAAAGATGCTGTTGTATTGCTGTTCTTGTTAAGCGCTGTCTGTATAGTCTGGTATAACGTGTAATGTTTGGACAAATCCATCAATGACTGATTTAACTCTTTTGTCCAGCTGATCATTTAGCGCAGACACCAATCTCTACATGATGTTCAGAGTTATTTTTATTGCTAATATATGTTTTATTTATTGATTTGGTTTAATTTGGAGTGGCGTTTGTGGTGTGCATTTATGCTTTACCTCTGTGGTAGCACCAGGTGACTACATTCTGCATCCTGTTGTATGCTTATGTGTGTTGCTTCGGAGTAAATTGTAATGTTGTCATCTGTAAAGCTCAGACTTTTCCGAGGGTCAGCTCTCTGTCAGTGCAGTACATTTGCGATGCCATTAAAGTGAAAAAATTTCATATTTATTTGCTTTTAAAGTGTGAAAATAACTCCATCTACAACTACTGATTTTATAAATAGAATTTAAGTTGGAGTAGATAGTGTATATAGGCTATAGATTGAAAATGAGATTCACCAACAAATTACTGCCAAGTTAGCAGTTTATTGTTATCTTATTTCTTGTACTTGTATCTTCGGATATTATTTTGAAATACATTTTGGAATAAAATTGTTTTCAAAGTTATCCAGACTGTTCTGTAAAAGGGAAAATATCTTGTTGATCATTTCAGTTGCCTTATCACAAATTGTGCACGGATTGGTTGTAATGCTTAGTTAATAACCAGAAGAATTTACAATGAAATGAATGTTCTGTTGTTTTATTTTAAATAAATGCCCTTTGTCCCTTTGTCGGGATCACATCAATCATTACAGACTCATTTCTTAGCTTTTAACTTATTTTTCGTGCGTATTCTTTGCACACAAATGCAGTATTCTGAATGGCACATTGTGAAAATACCTGCAGTGAAACGCCAACATGCTGTAGTTGTTCCATTTCCCACAGTCTCAACGAAAGCTATCAGAAAAAAGCTCAATGAATAAATGATTTGATGTGGTTGCCCACAAGTATGTCAAACTAGAGCGAGCTAAAAGCGGAGGCTTCCCTGTTTAACCGTGCCACATGGAGGAAATAAATTACTTTGGCTTTAATGGATCAAAAGGAAAGGAATGAAAGGAATTCACAGTCTTATCTACACACAAATCATTAGTGGGTGTATTGTATTTTGGTAAAACTTTACAAGTATGTTTAAAAGCTTGAAATTGGGCAAGGGGAATAAAAATGAAACCTAAGAAAGGTTATTTTTCTGAACTCCTGGACTTTTCTGTGTCGTAAGATGAAGATCAGTGTGTGTATAAAACCACTGTGTAGCAAGGAAACAGCAAGGACAGTGGGAGGGGACGGGCACAGAGTAAACAAAGGGTGAATAACAAACCACACGAAAGGCAGCCGACCTGCAACCTCAGTGTCGTGTTTGTCTCTCAGGACAACAGAATGTGTCAAGCAGAATATTTTCAGCGTTGATGCTCCTGTGGAAGACACACACACAGACACACACACAAACATCATACTTAAATATAACAAAAGCACATTTGAATGAATTTAGATCCATAAAACATTGAACAATGAGCTCTTATTACCAAAATTCAACCAGCATGCACCACTTTAAATATTTTACATGAATCTAATCAGTCTTATATAAGCCTCAATAAGGCATAGAATCTGTACTATATATCTTATACATTTTGATGAGGTCATAGTGGGCATGTAAGATCTTTTTCCTACAGGAAATCAATAAAGTGTCCACTAAAAGCATCACCATGCCTTCATATACGTTTATGGCAAATATCTGATCTGCACTCAGTGGGAGGAGTGGACTTGTGTCCTCCCAAGATCTTCTGCAGACTTTGTGAAGGTGATGGGAAGATTTTATCAAGCTGATGCCGTTTCTTCCTAAATAAAATAGAATCAATGAAATAAATAGCTAAAAGTTTAGCAGGGATGATATGATTTCAACTAGTGGAAGTAGTTCTGATTGTTTGGCTCTTTATGTTGCAAAATAAAATAAAATAATTCACTTAGCTTGCTGACCCACAATGGCTTAACAAGCTGGAAAGACTCCTCGTTGGATTTCCTGAAATTTCCAACATGATCAGGTGCATGATCATACTGGGATTCTAACAACCAGGTTATCAGTATCGTACTGTGTTTGCATTAAAAAAAAAAGTGTACACCTAATGAAGAACTCTCGTGTTCCTTTGTTCATGAAACCAGCACAAAGTCAATTTGCACACCTATTGTAGATTACCAGCTGCTTAGATTATCTGTGCCCTCCAGTGGAGTTCCTCTTTAGGCTTTTGACCCAGCCCACAAACAGTTGACAACTAACCATAGGCCTATAAAGTACCATCATATCGTCTTAATGTAGCTGTAACTATACTGAATGAGTAATCTACTATTATTATTATTATTATTATTATTATTATTACATACAGTAAAATAATCTTCAACTCAGGGAGGTGATCTTGTGGAACCTTTATCCGCTCTGAGAAACAGGAAGTGACTTAATTTTGAGGTGGGACACGGCGGAAGTTGTTATCTGGAGTCACATTGAAGACGAAAACCCGGTCACAATAATCTTAGGTAACGATAAATGATTCTCTTAATAAGTCAATAACCCTGTATAAATGAAGACTAATGACAGAAAGATGATTTGAAGTGATGTCTTTTCTTAAAACATCGGGATTTTCATATGCAAGACGGTGCTAAATTGCTAGCTAGCTGGCATTAGCCACAACCCGAGCTAATCTTCATGCCGGTAATATCAAATTAACATAATCTGGGTCAAATTGTGCTAATACTTCTGTTTTACATCTGACATTTAGTAATACTTTTACTTGAAGAACGACTCAAGTCCCGATGCCTGTGGCCCTCTGGTGTATATGTGTGACAGCTCAACCTGCTGTTTTGTATCCGCATTCATTCTGTTAAATTAGTACTATGACGGTTGGTTGATGAGTTTTAAATCCAGGTTCTAATCCAGACTCAGAAGGTAGTAACATAGGGCTGTAACCTAATTTCAAAGGTGTTATCGTATATTACTGTGTTCATTTGAGATACGTGAATATTGTTATCAAATGGTCTATGAATAAGATAATGAATTAGGCCAAAATGCAGTGATTTAGGCTTTGAACTGGTGCACCCCCGTATTCACCTGCTGTGCCCCCTAAGCCTACATTCAATACTTATTTGCACCTTATTGATATTTTTATTAATATATGACATTTACCACTTTTGCACTTCTGGTTAGATGCTAACTGCATTTCATTGGCTCTGTACTTGTACTCGGCACAATGACAATAAAGTTGAATCAAATCTAATCTAAGACTTTCACTTCTTCCCAAGCATAAAATTATATTCTTCTGAAACCTTTTTTGCATCTGATCATGAGATCATATCAGCTGTGGAGGATTTTTGGACAGCCAATAAAATGACTTCTATGAAAGGATTACTGAGTGAAATAGGTCAATTTGTAAAGAGATGTTCAAACATAATCAACCCCAACATTTCTGAGTTAGACCTTTCTGTGCTTGGCTCAGAACTTGATTTATGGCATTTTGTTGATATCCACAGGACAGCAGCCGTCAATCCATTCCTGATGACTTTATTTGAATGATCTTTACATTGGAGATGTTTGCATCAAAGGTTGTTCCTCGTCTCAGGCTACTACAGAGAGCAACGTGTATGTATATCTGTTACTTCACTTATCATCTAAAACTAATATTCCACTATAAGTTATGCTGCTCAAGATGACATAAATGTATTTTTCTGATAACTAGGTGCACTTCAAGCCCATGGAGAAATTTCAGGTGGCTGTGTACAACCATTCCTTTCTGCATACTGTGCCCCGCTAAAAGAGAAACTCAGAAACTACTCAACAGCAGCAAACAACGCATCTCCTCCTCGCTGGGTCCAACTTGAGCCGGAACTGGAGGAGGCTCTTGTGCCTCGTAAACTGTCAGTAAGTCCTCTGGAGAGCTGGCTCTCTCTCCGATACTCTCTTCCTCCCCTGCTGGAGTCTCCTCTGCCTCAGGAGGAAGTGGAGCTCTTGGAGGAGAAGGTGCTGCCGCCTTTATCCGTTCCTGTGTTGGAGGATGGGAATAGCTCTGCAACACCGCTTAGTTGCAAGAATGTTCTGGAGATCCGGCGGCGGAAGATGAACCGCCATAAATACAAGAAGCTGCAAAAACGGTCTAAATTCCTGAGAAGAAGAGTCATGGAGGGCAGGGGGAGAAAGAAGCAGGTGAGAGCTTCAACTTTGTCGTCGTGGAAAGCTTTCTGTATTTAAGTAAGGATTGTCACGTGGTCACAAGTATTTCAGATGAAAATAAAGAACTTCACTTCATTATGATACATACCCTGAATTAAAGTCTGAGACATAGTTATGTTAAATCGAACAACCTTTTGTGCTCAAATTACAACATAACCTTTCCAAAATTAGTAAAATATGAATTAAACAGTCCATTATACGTATGCATTGGCATCGTGTCAACCATTTGTGCTTGTTTTTTCTTGTACAGAAGCGATTTGAGGAGGATCTGAAGAGGATCTGGACACGAGCCGGACTGAAGAAGGCTCCTGAAGGATGGACCGCACCTAAGATCTTCATTAAACAGCACGGAAACAAAAGGGACTGAGGAGCAGTGTGTGTGTGTGTGTGTGTGAGTTACAACCGAAACAGAAATCACTCACACTGGACAGTTCTTTAAACCAACTTCACACACTGCAATTTAAGACAGGCAGGCAGGCAGGCTGCCTTTCTGTGATGTTGGCACATATTCCCAATGTGTACAATTATTTTGACAAAGTGTACATTATCTAATAAAGATCTATCTGTGGTGCCCAGGAAATGAGTTATTTTCTGTTGTTTTTACATTGGCATTACTCTGATAACAACAGGAGCTTTCAACTCACATTTTCCTTATTCATACTGTAGGGAGCAGTATTGTGCAAAGTCTGCATTCATCACTAAGTTACCGCTGACCACTGCGTCTGCGGTGAAGTTGTTGACGCAGCTCTCACTGAAACGCTACTGTGTTTATCATAGATTATATGAATACAATGATCTGGACAATTATGGTTAAAAGCTTGGCACAGCCACTCCAGAAAAGAGACTCCTGAAAACGCTGACTGTTTGACTCTTTTTATCAATGCGTCGTGCTTTGCGACCACTTAGATTAGACCTAAAAGTATATTAACTTACTATGGAGCAATAAGAAATATACCATTTCTGCTTGATATGGACAATTTACAAATGAACGTTACCCTCTGTGTGTGCGTGTGACTGTCCTTATTTTTAGTTTTCACACATATAATCGACTTATACCCTTCATTTTTGTGCCTTAATAATAGAAAAATTGGACTTTTTACTGCATTTACCACCATTACTTTAACGTAATAATAAACCTGTAACAACATCCCAAAAATATTACCTCAGATGTTCTAGTTTAGTTTTCGTCTAAAATCATTTAGTTAATACCAGGTTTGAGACATGTATTGGTGCGGGGGCGACCCTTTTGTTGATATTTGGAGTATTGTGCCTTTAAGATATATTTATATGTTCTATATGCTTGGCACATGAGCCACTATATGATTCCTACCCATATTTTTGTTGGGGATTCTGCGGTTCCAGACGTATTGGATTTCACCGGGAGGCGGAGCGTGCAGGGATCCGGACTGCAGGAAAACACTCCAGCTGTGCGGACTTTCTGCTCGGTGAACTTGGAAAGTGTCTGATGAACTGATGCTCACACACACACACACACATCTCTGTCAGGCTTTTATTCTGCAGCAACACTAAGAGAGAAAAGATGATCAGAGACGCGACTCTCCTTCACAGTAAGTGCTTCGATCGGCTTACTTTTAACAAACAAAATAACACGTGTAAACTTCCTTTGTGCCATAATTGGATCCAGATGTAACGTTTGCTGTCTGAAACAATGCGTAAAGGTTTTCGTCACATCTGTATCACTGTAAATGTGTTGTTTATATTCCAGGTGACGTTGTCAATCAGCTTTATTTACCTGAGTTTGGTCTCCTTGTAAGATTAACTACGTGGTTGCCATTTTTGTCGTTTTACAGAGTTTACTGACACACTTTTCCCTTTATAATGTGAGGTTTTCTCGTTTATTTATGTATGTATATATTTCTGATTATCACTTTTATTAGGAGTATGACCTGAGAAACTTAAGTAAATAAAATAGATAATGTGAGGATAAACTATGCGTGGCTTTTACGTGCCTTTGCCCGCTCATGTTGCCTGTATGTGGGCTTTTTTTATGGCTTCAACCCAATGTGTTTCGAGTTAACTGCGGTCTGAGTAGACGAGTCAGCACAATCCGGCAGCCAGTCATTTTACTGTATGTGTCAGTAATGAGTGACCCACCACGAGTGGGCTGCTTTGAGAGTGGATTGTGTGGAGGAGGGGGATTACCGCTCCTGCCATGTTTATGATGGGTTGTGGCTTAATTAACGGACACCAGCAGCGTGTGTGATACAGGACAGAACTGCTGAGTGGGGAAATAAGCACTGAGGCAAAGGTGGAGTTATAGGTTTATAAGCACATGTATACATCCAAGAAAAATCTAAGGTAACGTGTACACACACTCCCACTATTCAGTCCCCTCAATTTTAGACCCCCAGAAAGTTGTCATAGCTTGACAAATGTTGTCTAATACACAACAAGGGAGTGGGCCTTCTCAGTGTGTCTTTGTATGTTTCGCTGAATCTGCAGCTCTGGACGGATTTATTCCCAACCTGTGACGGGGCTCTGAGTAAACTTCACACACGCACATCACCCATGAATCACAGGAGATATGTGGAGTCAATCTATGATTTATTTGTGTGGAAGGCCACATGTCACCCTTAAGTTTTACTTTTTACTTCAGTGATTACACTCTGTGAAGCGATTCTGGGGGGGGTAACAAATAACACTAGTTATTTTTGCAGGTAGTTTGCCAAATGTCTGTTATTATGCCCTGTAATTCAGTAGCACATTGTTAAGTCTTTAGTGTTAAACCAGTCTGACTCATCGCCTCTGTGTGTCTGCAGGAGAGATGAGTGAAAATTACAGGGGCCCAGTTCACTTTGTTGCCTCTTTCTGCTGGGAAGTTTATACCCTCTAGTAGAGAGCCCACTAAATCTTTCCTGCACGAGGCCTTCTGTGCCACTCTGCAGTCTCCTTTGTGTTTACAGCAATGTGTGTGTTTGAAATAATCTATACCGGACTTAAGGACAGTTTTTGTATTGTCTTCAAATGGATTTGTAAGAGTGGTGTCGGTCCATAGAAATATGATAGTGATGATATTCCTTCTCTTCATGTGCCTGTGGCCTGTGCTCACATGAAATGAATCAGCCATATGTAGAGCACATCATGATCAAAACACCTGGATGGTCAACCAAAACATTAGTATCCAATGAAGAACATTGCGATTTTGTACTCTGATAGAGAATTTGGTCTTTTGAGAGCAGTTAATGAAAATATGAACCAAATAATTGCCACATCAACCAGGATTGTAAAATATTTGTCTCAGTGTGCACAAGATACAGCACATTATATTTAGGTTTCTCCATGTGTAGTGTTTTAAATTGACTATGTTGTCTGCCTTGATGTCCAAGTGGCCTAAGATGCATTTAATCTCACTCTGACTTCCCCAGTTGGGGGCTTTGGTCACATACTCCTCACTCTTTCTCCACACACATCAGTGGTGATGATGAGAATGAACTTTACTGGGTTATGTTAAGCTGTCTCTTTTTAGAATATACTGAAATTGTCAATGATTACTTGAACAAGTCAGTAATCGAAATTTCTGTGCGTTGATCCTTTTAACTCCACCCCTCATAATTATGACCACAATTTTGTTTTTGGTTTGTTGCTCTAAAAGGAGTTTTAATTTGTTGAATAAATTAAACTAAATATTGTATGGATTCCATATCAACATTTACATACTAAAGGTGTATATGGTCACATGGTCAGACATTTACAGGAGCGAGACGTCTGCTGCAATCCTTTATTCAAACCTTCATAAAAGAAAGTAATATAGTATAATATTGACATTACTACCGTATTTGGTACAAGTAATCTGTAGAATTGATGTTTTGATAAGATTGTACAGAAATTTCTTATTTTTGAATTCACGTAAACACCACAATAAAGATTCTGCAACTATAGCTGCTATAGTTCCTGAATATCTATTGCCAATGCAGTCACAGCAATTCTTACACAGGTGTTTGCTGCTGCACTTTTGACACTGGGTACTGTGACTGCAGTAAGCTGAATAGCTGCCCGGTTCTTCATCCCCTCAGGATCGTGGCCTCGCCACAAGCCAGCAGCAGCCAGCATGAATAGAGGCTCTGTATGCTTTGGCTGCATTCGTCTTTGCTGGCCCTTCAGTAAACAGACGACGGAATAGCACGGGGGAAAATGGATTTGAAATGGCAAAATGGGCAGGAGGAAAATTTCCTATCTCTAAAGCGAGAAAGCAGAAACAGTCAGTTATGTTTTGAGAGAATATTTTTAAGCTATAGTTTATTCATGAAAAACTATTTTCATCTCTGGTTCTTTAACCTGGCCTCTCACTGAACCCACATCTGCTCCAGTTGTTCACAGGAACTTCTCACCGTGGGTTCAGTCCAGGTCAACTCTAAACACTCACTCCCTTCAACCATTTTACTGAGTCTTATTATAAGTAGATTCTAATTTGTTTGGAAAACCAACGTAATCTTGCAAAAGCAAAGAGTGTGACATAAGAGTAAACAAGTGTAAGCATGCATGTTTTTGTCTGTTCCAGTTCTCGCTGTGCTCTTCCTGCCAGGCGGTAAGACATTCAAATCCCCTCACAGTTTACATTTCTTTATGCATTGAGTCATGTTTGATGATTGATGTTTCAGTTGTGTTTAGTACTGATGCCAGTGTGTTTATTTGTTGTGTCAGCATGGGCCCAGATCAGCGGCAGCGGGCTTGGTGTGGTGGTGGAAGCCAAGAATATTACTCTCCCGGCCGGTTCCCAGGCTGTTCTGCCCTGCCACAGCCCCCGCATGGTGTGGACCAGGGACAGACTGAAGGACCGTCAGCGGGTGGTGCACTGGGATTTAGTTCGAAGCACCCCAGAGTATTCTGTGGAACGGATCCTGGACATGTCTCCTGGGGCCCGTCAGAGGGTCTACAATGGTTTCAACAAGGGTCGCATTTCCGTCGCAGACTCCGCTTTCAATGACGGCAACTTCTCCCTGATCTTCAACAGTGAGACTTCCTCATTTTCACTAACACCATGCAGATTCACATCTTCCATTTACCATCTTAATTAACTACTGTTTGGATGCTTCTTCTGCTTGTTTTTTGTTCTCAGATGTGGTTGCTACTGACAAAGGTGTTTATACTTGTAATCTGCACCATCACTATTGCCAGATTCACCAGTCCATTCAAATCCAGCTCAATGTCACTAAATCAGGTGAGGTCTCCAAGTCGCCAGTACACAACACAAATCCTTTACTCAGGGAAAAAGTCAAAGCAAATTGGAAAAAATAAAAGCACAAGTCCTACATTCAAAATTCTACCAAAGTAAAAGTAAAAGTATCAACAATAAAATGTACTTTCGTATCAAAAGCAAAAATGGTTATTGTGGAAATTGGTTTCCAGTCTTCCAGTCTAATATTAATGTCATGTCCGTGAAACAAAACAATTAATTTCCCACTCATCTGATTTCCAGCTCGGAAAGAGAAACGTTACTGGGACGGAGAGAAGACAGTATTTGTGGTATTGTTGGGCAGCTCAGTGGTGTTGCCTTGTGTAAACCGGCGCCCCCTGTGGAGAGACGGCCTCCAAGAGGACCAGCAGCAGGTGGCCCATTGGGACTTCCAGCCCCCTGGGGTGCGCCCTGATGGCGCCGACCGCCTGGTGGACCTCTACGCCTCCGGAGAGCGCCGCGATTATGGACCACTCTTTGCCCAGAACAAGATGAGCGTGGAAGAGGATGCCTTTACACTGGGCGATTTCTCGCTGACCATCTCTGACCTGAAACCTGTTTACAAGGGCCTGTACTCCTGCCACCTGCACCACCATTACTGCGGTCTACATGAGCGACGCATCTTCAGGCTGACGGTGGGGCCACCAGTTCCTTCTGTCCCCACCACAGCACCCAGAATTCTCCTGAACGATGAGCCAAAGCCAAGTAAGCCCTAGAACGTGCTGTGACTTTATTTTTGGATATACTAGTGATACTGAGTGTTTACTTGTTGGCTGAAGTGTGCTTAGTGTGAAAATGCTGTTCCTGAGCCGTTCATTTTAGTCGTATTTATAGGCATATCTGGTCGGTTGAATCAGTTCCTCTTCTTACCATTCCTTTGCTCTGACCTCTCTGTTTTTGTGTTTGAGCTGAAGAGGGGAGGAGAAAGTTGGAATGTAGAGGCTGGTGGTTTAGAAAGGAAGAAAGAAAGAAAGAAAGAAAGAAAGAAAGAAAGAAAGAAAGAAAGAAAGAAAGAAAGAAAGAAAGAAAGAAAGAAAGAAAGAAAGAAAGATAGAACGCTGGGGAAGTAGTCAGTTCTGTAATAGACAAAAGAGTGAGGATTTTTGGTAACAGCTCTGGCAGAAAAAGCTGTCTGCAGTAAATTGTCTTTAATTGGCTAAAACGGAAGTGGTCTCATTTTCCTTGGAGACATCTTTTCATTTTCTCTCAGTTAAGCAATGGCTCATTTTTACAGCTGGAGACTTTTTGTTTTGTTTTACTGTGCTTAGCAAAAGAGAAGAACAGCCAATAATTTAGGGAGTAGGTTCAGATCCTTTGTTTTTTCCTCCATTTGACCCCATTTTCTAAAGTACCAGCCACGTGTCTAGACTGGTTACGCCGTATCGTGAGCTTTGTTTATCCGTCTTTTCTCCCAGTTTCTGGTATTTTTCTGCACTGATGTGTATCAGGCTCTGGTTCAGGCATGTTTATCAGCAGAGAAAGGAAGTCAGATACATCTGTTCAACATCTGGGCCAGCTGTGACATGAAAGAGCAAAGTAAGGGGAGGGGATGATGGTATGTGTTAGAATATGGATCTTCGTCCCCCTTTAAAGAAGCGTCGGTCCATTTAATAGTTCGTAAAGAATGTTGTGAAGAAATGCACATGTGGATAGAGGCTTGTATTTACGTGGAATTCAGTGAAGCTTTCTGGGTTTATCTGCGTCAGATTAAAACTAAGTTCTTTGTGCTCATAAAGACTCAACAGCGATCATCTGCAATTACAAATGTCACAAGGGCTTTTTACTTTAACGCCCCCGTGGTTTGTGGCGAGATCAAGTCGGCCATTATTCCTTTGTGATCCTGAAGGAAGCATTTTGTGAGCTGTCAACCATTGAAGCAAAATCTGCCTCGTGTTAAAAATGAAGATGCTTTCCTTCACTTCATTGACTTGCAAATGATACACATCCCACAGGAAAAACACACAGCGTGGCCTCTGTGCAGCATATGTCAAACACCCATTAACACACACACTTCTGTCACCCCTGTCAGGAAAATGGAAATGGGTAACTGCTGAGACGTGTCTGCAGGTCCGGTTCCCATTAATTGTGGTTTAGAGGCGACAACCTTGGACATGTCTTTGTAGCTTAATGCATATTAAGTGCATTAAAAAATGACGGGTGATAATTACCAAACATGCTCTCACTTAGGCTGTAGGTGAATACATTTTAATTGGACTTTTTGGCCCTGCTTGTTCTTGTTTAAAAGTGTGAACAGAGAGATTACAGCATTTACCTCAAGGAGTTTAGGCTGTTACCCATGTCTGTTTGTGTGATTGTTAGCAGGATTCCTCAAAAAGTTATGAACTGATCTTCATAGAACTTGGTTGAAGTGTAACACAAGATTTTCTGTTATTTTACAGTAGTGTATTGTATTGTATATAATAGTCAGAGGGGATTTTGTAGTTGTCGTAATTTGTAGCTGTTATGCTCATACGTCTTCCTGCCCGACGTTTATTATCCGTGGCTGTTGTTTTCACAGGGGTATAAAAATGATCCCAGCTCCCTGCAGTTTTGTATTTAGACTTGCCCGTCTGTTAGCGGTGTCACCAGTTTGTTTTCCATACATGCTAAAACTTAGACTTCTGTGTTTGTGAGAAGAAGTAAATTGGCCCTAAATGGAAAACTCATTCAGTCAGACAGACAGGCCGCATGACAGAATTCCTCTCTCTCCTCACACTTCTCCCCCTCTTTTCTGGTCAGCCTGTATTTTTCTGAGGAGGGAAGAAAGAAAAAAAAAAACAGCTGCATGACATCAGGTCTGGAAGTCATTACAGTTGAACAGCATTTTGACATTTAACTCCTACTCTCCCCCTCTTTCTCTGGCTTTTGGAAGCAAATAAAGACGAAGCTTCAAGGGGAATGCGTTTCATTTTGATCCTGCCTTCCTGCTATTAAGTCAATCCATTCTGGCGATTCAATATCACTGATAGATCATAAATCCACCCACAGTTCCTCCCATTGTTATTTTATTTTTTTAAAACAACACGAATGTGCCTCATATATTTACTACGTGGAATGTCTGTGTGAGCCATTTGATTTAATCCATAATTTAACTCCAGGCAGTGAAGAAGTGGAGAGGCCACGAGTGGTGAACGTCATCCTCCCCGAGCACCGAGGCTTTTTCATGCAGCAGCTGGGCTACATCCTGGCAACCTTCTTACTGCTGGCCTTCATTGTTGCCGCTGTCATCGTTCTGACACGGCGACGCAAAAAGAGAGGTATTATGTGTGTGTTTGTGTGTGTGTGTGTGTGTGTGTGTGTGTGTGTTTCCTCCATATGCTGTCCTCTCGTTACAAGCTTGTATCTGACAGCTGTGCAGGATTTCATTTTATGATTACAAGGCGCCCAAGATTGCGTGTTGTCTTTTTCAGGGCTGGAGTATGACCTGCGCAGATATGAGCAGTAAGACATTGAGGATATTAAACAGCGTTTCATAGCATATTTTAATAATAAAATAGTTTGGAAGATAAGGTGGGGGTTATTTGTTTCTGTGCAGGGGGAATATGATCGGTGGAGGTGAAATATCGTTAGAAAGCACAGAGATGCGGGTCTGTAACCAGCAACCTCTGAATTCAGGTAAGTAAGCCTTGTCCACACATGCAGTAAACACACATAATCTATATGCAACAAAATGCACTTTGTAGCTCGTGTCCAATCTGTATTATCCACAGACTACAAAAACAACCTACTGAAGGAGAGAGATTTGTCCAAAGACTGCAATAAGGGTGAGCAGACACAGTGTGACATTTAACACTGCGATATTGTTGATACATTGGGAAGAAAAAGTACATTTTACTGACATTCTTTATGACTGCTGCCTCTCTCTCGCCTCCTCGTTCAGACTTTGACGGGAAGCTGTGGAAGTGAGATGTCTCTGAGTCGCTGCTGGCAGGTCCAGAGCCGTATCCGGAAGATTACAGGACCA
>OMOW01011348.1:16027-26160 GCA_900312555.1 Lamprogrammus exutus | reverse complement strand
CTCCCCTCTGAATTTTAGTTCTTACTCTTCACAATGTTGGGATTGTTGTATTTAAGTCTCTGTGTCTGACTTATTTTTGAGGTCTCTAAGTTTAACTATGAAAGCATTCCTGTGACTTTGCAGAAGCTCAGTTCTTCTGTTTTTTTGGGTCCAATTTCACATAAATGTAAAGATCCTTTTCGGGAACAAGACAGAAAAGTTTCCACAAAATAAACAAAATCAAACAGGGAGCAACTTAAGCTTTTACCCAGTCTGAGACGAGCACACACACCCACACACACACACACACACACACCAAAGACCGCCTGAGCGAGCAGTGTGTGTTTCTCTCATTTAATCCACAGCCTCAGATGAAAAGAATGCATTAATGCGTTGGAAGTGGTGGTGGGGAGAATGAAAGGCAGCTTTGGTTGATGATGGAATATGTGGCCTGGAGTTTTCACTTCGGGGTGGGTTTGCCGCTGTGTGACTCATCTCATCAGTATATCATCATCACAGAACTCTGTTTTCCAGTTTGGGCGTGTACATGTCTATGTGTGTGAGTGTGTGTGTGTGTGTTTGTGTGTCGCCCGTTAATGTTTTTCGCTCACTCGCTCTCTTGTTCTCTGTATATCTCGCTCACTCTTTGATGACTAATGTATGAGGTCTGCACTTTTACAATGCAGAAATAGCAAGAAAACACAGGCAGGAAAATCAAAACGAAACCAGGTTGGGTGGACTCAAGCCGAGCGCAGTTGCACGATGAGGTAAAGATGATTCTGTCAAACAATCGACCAATCAATCACACGGTCAATCATTGCCCCCTTTTTATTCCAGGCTTATTCGGCCTTGGCAGAGGTATGGTATTTGTATCGTAGAGATTAGAATTGGGTGCCAAACTGAGTGTAGGTGGTCTGATGAAAAACAAAACCTCAGGGTAGAGATTTACAAAATAAACTTCTCGTGTCTGGTGTTTGCCAACAGTGACTCAGGTGGTTCACTCGCACACACACACACACACTTCCCTCACTATCTGTCTCTGCTTGTGAGGCTGGAGGCCACATTTGGAATGCGCAACTCTTCGATCCAGAGAGTGTGGTCAGCTCAGGTCTGCTGTTTGGAGACAATCGTGATCCTTTACGTCATTTTGTGGTGAAATCTGTGGAAACATCCTGGTTGGAAACATTTGAATGTATAAGTTGATATCCCCATGCTGCGTTTTCATGATTTACATGTATCGTGATGGTAAAAGCCTGGCTGCGTGTACACGTATGTGTGTGTGTGTGTGTGTGTGTGCATGTGGCCGAGTGTGCACGCTCGTGTGTGTGCCTTTGTATCAGCGCAACCCTACACTAAGCCGTGTCCTCAGCTCTTCGTGTATAACAACCATTTAGCACATGATAGGTCGACCCCGAAAGGTCACAACGCAGCGTGTATCCATGGTGACAGCCTTTCCTGTAGAAAAATGAGCTGGCGTCAGTGCGCCAAAAATAAAATAGCACACAAAGCTACGAAAGCATGCAAATCAACACATCAAGAGAAGAAGAAGAAGAGAATGGGATTGACTGTTTGTTTTTGCACACATACAGCATTTTTATCATCTCCGAGCCTTCCAAAAAGTCTGAATATCTTGTTGAAAATAATCCGATTTATTGTTTCAAGATAATCCATCCTTATCTTTCTTGAGCCATTCAGTCTGTTTTTCATCTGGAGCTGATGAGAGAGAAGATTTGATCAGAAACATCTGTTAAGATTCTTATTTCAAGAGTCAGAACAATCTTTAGTCCTCCACGTTTTTGTTTTTTTCCGGAGTTTTTCCCCCCCGTTATTCAGTTCTCAGAGATGTTTTATTAAAACAAGCAAGAAAAGTGAAATTATTTCATTTCAATGCAAATTAACTTCCTGCTGACTATGTTTTTTCGCGCAATAATTTTTAGTATTTCTTCTTCTTTTGTGTCCAAACTGGGAGAGCCTATAGATGAGCTTTAGCTAAAAGCTTTCTGACCTGTTAATGTTTTGGAACAGATTTTTTGTATCCTTTTTTCACCTTGTTTCGGTAATTTGGAATCCATTCTCTGCTGGGTCTTTGGCGTTCACTCTGTAAAAAACAAATGCAGCCTTGAAAACTGTGCGTCATTGTAACATTTGGCTTGATTTTCACCCAGCTGTGTTGCTTGAAGTGTGAAAAAATAAGTTCCATACACCCCAGGTAGGCTGTGTGTCCGTCATGCTCATTATTAGCAGTCAGCGACGTAGCTTTGCTGAATAGTTTGCTTTCATTTTTGTCTTTAAATCGCACTAAAGCACTAAAACACTAAAACACTGCATTTGTTGCTGTGAACAACAGTCAGAACGTTCATCTTATTGTTAACGTAGACGTAACGCGGTCACTTCAGGCTCTGCAGTGCCCGGGTTTGTGCCGCTAACGCTAACGACAACATTAGCTTGCCGTAGCTCACAGAACTTGCTTTGATTTGCAAGTGGTCAGGCAGAATGTCGCTCATTTTCAGTTTTGCGTGTCTCCGACTGTGTTCGCGAACATTTTTGGAGCCAAGCTAACATGACAGCGAGGCAACAACCATGACTCAGCAACTGCAGAGCGCCAAAAGCTTTGTCGGTCAGTGAGCGCAAGTTGTTTTGCTATGAATCGCATGTATGCAGTTCATATCCATGGCAATAAACTGAACTACAGACATAAGTTGTGTGTGTCAGGTAGAGAGGAGAACCGGGCTCGTTTGAGAAGTGCCAGCACACAAGAAAGAATCTCAATAATGTAAAATGTAAAGTTATACGGTGCACCGGTGAGTCTCTGCCCACTTCAAGCGCCGATTGTGAGACATCAACACCTAAAATAAGCTGAATTAAAAGGTAAATAATGTAGTTTCAAGCACCTTTGTATTCCAAAATCTTCTTTGACTACACGAAGCCACACAAGTTTGTTAATAGTCATGTTTAGACCACACAACGTTTTCACTTTCATGCTGCATCAAGAAATCACATTTAGCCATTTTTGTAAACTTATTATTAGATTTTATTTATTTGATACTTGTGTTTAGTAAGGGATTTTAGCACTGCTGCAGACATGTGCACTTCAGACACAGATTATTTTTTATTGACACTGGTAATTGAAAACACTGAGCGAGAGAGAGAGAGAGAGAGAGCTCATGGTTTCAAATGAACTGTTTTGCTTTTAAGTTCCCAATTCTTGAGCCAAACATAAATCAAAGGCTGCTGAAAATATTTATATCGTATCATTATTCATTTTATTGTGTTATTTATGTTCACTCTCTATGTTGAATCCTTTCTGATCCGTTTTCCAATAAAACAACGATTCTTCTTTGGCTTTACCAGCTATCAACACCTTGATTTAATGGTGAATCTGGATCACAGTCGGCCCCCTCGGAGGAGTTCGCCTCTGTTTATGCCGAATTGAAGAATCTGACGTCGTGTTGCAGCAACACACAAGCTGACACAGGAAACATCAAACAGTATCTAATGTCAACACTGCCACGCTCCCACAAAGGGGAAAGTAAAGGGAAACTTTTAGACGGATGCACCATGATCAACCACAGCTTTTACTCAAACGTTAACAGGCTTCAGAACACTTTTGCGCCAAACACTAGCAAGATTTAAAAAGAATTGTGCATCTCTCCAGAACGCATTTCTGCCGCAGCGTTTAGTGTCATCGCACCGTGTTGCAAGGATCTTTTTTGGATGCAGCGGCTGCAAAAGCTCCATAATCCCTATAGATCTAACAGGATTTGTTATCTGATCCTGGTTCTCTCTCTCTCTCTCTCTCTCTCTCTCTCTCTCTCTCTCTCTCCCCAACCACCAGGTAAATGAGTGAGTCACCCTTTTAAATAGAACATCTGTGTACCACATATCGGCTATCAAAACAACAACTAGCTAAACCCTAACAACAAAAAAGTAAAAGGTTGCACTAATGAAACGCGCCGTCAAAAGGAACGACAGACTGCTCCAAACTATTATTTATGTTTACATTTTATGTTTTAAAGAGAATTGATCATTGCTAATACTCTTGATTCTTTTTTTTGTGTGTGTTAGATAATGCCGGCTTCTTAGCTTGTTGGGTCTCTTCCTGTCACCTTCAAGAGTTTTCAGACGTAAAAGACATGGGGTCTCTCCTCTCCCACCACATTGACAGTGAACCTAAGAGCAAGGCAGGTTTCAGGATATTCACGATTTTGACTTCAATGTAGAACGATTACTGTCTTTTTGTCCATTTTGTACTTCAAATGTTGTCTTTCAGTCTGAATGAAAGCATTTTGTTTATTGCTCTCCCCGTGAAACAGATTCATTCAGCTTAAGCTGGTCTCTACAGTGTCACCCCATCACACCCCGGGGAGGGACACGTCACACAGTTTGAGAACTGCCCAAGTTAGCCAGTGTACTGGTGGCCACTTCTGGAAACAAACTTTGATTTGTTCCTCTTGCAAGAATCTCTTACTGAAATGATGTCTGTCAGACTAAATATGTGTACATATATTTAAATCAAATGTATGGGTATGTGTATGTGTGCACTGCCTGTTTCTGTAAGAAACCCTTGCCCCGGTTTTCCTCGCCGAGAGTCGGGCGTGGTCCATATGCTCTCCGGGTTATCAAAACAACAACAAGTATGAAGTTACAGCAGCTTTACATTAAGGCAGAAATTCAAAGAGCAAAGACTGAGATTCAGTCTCAGGCACTGACATCAGGTTTCAGTTCCTCTTTCTTTGCTGATCACATGCGGAGCTATAAGCTAAAAGGGGTCAGATAACCAGTTTGGAGAACACCCGCAACCCGTTATTCACGTTATAGAGACTATACATATCCACTTTGCCTGTCCCTTTCATTTCCAATTTGTGTCAGAGCAAAATACGCCCAAAACACCAAACTATTTCCCTATCTGGGCCTGATTATATGGTATTTACTGTATGTTGCGTGCCAAACTTTTGGTACGGTAATAATGTACCTCCTTCTGTTCTTCTCTTATTTGCCTCTTTACACAATATACATGACAGCAGAGGACGTAACAAAGCTTCCAAGATGACTTTAGAGCAAAGATGTCATATTTTTATGATGTACGGTGAAGCTCGTGAGTACAGATCTCGCTGACAGAGAGATGTCCAGTTGGGTTACCATGCCTGTATCCAGCCAGTACCATGGGAAGGGCCTGCGCTTGTCCTGATTGGCTGGTAGAAGCGCGTACAAATGTCACGGCACTATGGCGCCTGCTTCCTATAGATCCCACTGTCTCACATGTGTAAATATTTGTCGTTTAACCTCCAACTTTTCATCACAGTTGCGCTTTAATAAATGGATTTATGCTGCTGTTAAGCACTTTTATGGGTGGAACTTTTGTAGACATTTCAGTAAAGTGCAATAGTTTGAGTAAAAAGTAGAACTGGCTGATTAAAAATCAATGTTAAATTGATTTTCAGTCAAACTTTATCCATGAGTCTTAACCAGTAACACTTGTTTGGAATGTATAGCAGCAGTCGCAGTAGTTAATAATACTACAGTAAAGCGTGACAGACTCTTTATTGTCTTTTATATGTGTGCCAGTGTGTGTGTGTGTTGTTGTTAAGACTGAGTTTGAGTTGAGTCATGCCACTATAAAGTCAACCAGACATTGTAAAGATGTTTATTCATTGCCAAGTTGTAACAATTCAACAAAAACTTTCTTTTCGTCCTCCTGTCCTCGCGCTCCAATCATGCCATGGTTGACACGCAGGACACTTCGCCCCTGCCTCTGACTACCTGTCTCTTCCTCTCGCTGTGTATACATCTGAATCTGAGTCACACTCCCTGTAAATTCAGAGCTTTGCTCACGGGGAATGTAAACAGCGTCGAGACCTCGACTAACCTCGTTCCCTGGTTGCCATGCACGGTGTGTCCTGAGCTCCCCTCTGGTTTATGTGGCTCCTTCTCATGCTAGATTCACAACAAATGCAAGAGACTCATTTACTGTAATTAACTCTTAACGGTATAAAACGAACAATGTGCGAGTGGATCGTGCATGTCAATCTGGGTGATTTCAAGGGTTTTAGGTCATTTAGATGGGTGAGTGTTACTTGAATCTTATCAAATGTTTCATTTTCAGCAGAAAGTTTCACACAATTCACACACATCCTTTTCAAATATCTTCTCTGCTCTGTGAAAACCACATCTCCAAAATCTCTTCTCATCAGGAACTCGGAAACACAGCCAGATTTAAAGATTTGAGATTATCCAATGAGATTTTTATGGGATTCTACAAAAACCTAATAAGGATTACGCTCAGAAAACTTGACCACATGGGGATTTACGTGGTTTTGACAGTATCAGCATGAAGACACTGTGGAAAATGTGTGTTTTCTCACCAGTTTTTTTGGCTCTGATTCACTTATAAACACAAAGATGATCAGTATCAACATCTTGACAGGATCAATTACTCCTCTAGTGAGAAAACGTGAAAAACAGATTATTATTTTTCATCATTATAACTGTTTGAAAGTTACCACAAGATAAAATCAGCAAAATTAGACTCTGGATGTCAAATCTGTCCACTTTTAAGCCGCTGTGTCACAAGCCAAATGGTGTCTGTGAGGACGATCTATTCTGAAAAGCTCTCTGTGCTGTGACTACATCATACTGTCTCGTCAGATGTTGACTCAAGAAGTCATGTGACCAGTCACTGTCATGCCTTGCTGCTGTGTTCGGCAGATAGTGGAGCACTCTGAAGATCTAAATCTGTGGGCCTTAAGTTTTTGTGCTGGGAATGAAGCCGTTATACATCGTGTGAAGATCTGTATCGACGCAGTGGTGGTTTGTGCTGTCATGTTTCCACCAGAGGTAAAGTAAGGCCATGACAGTGTGGGTGTGGAGATGAAACACACAAGTGAATGTAAGGGCCCGAATGGAACGAAATGAGACAAGTAGTTTCTTCCACTAACAGATCCATTTTTATTATTTTTATTATTATTATTGCTAATTCATGTACAGTAGGTGGATAGTAAGTAGATGTGCTGAATGATCAAAGACAGATCGCTATTTTTACAGCAGTGCAGCATTGAGTCACATGACTTAGACTTCACTGAAGCTCAAGTCACAAATTTGCTGATTTGAGGCTTGGTTTGGCACAATCCAAGACTTCACTTAATGCGAAAGCCTTTTGACTCAGAAATACTTGATTCCTTCCCTAAACCAAAGATTTACAATATATACCGGAAATCAAAGGTCAGCTTTCCCATTAAAATGCGTATTTTCATCCATTTTTTAAGTTTATCTGTGATAAATACTAATTTTAAGAAGAATGGAAACTGGAATAAATGAACTATTCAAATAATCGGCTGTTAAATTTGTCATTTCAAGCACATTATGACGTTTTTAGGACTTCAAACTCTATGACTTATGACTTGGACTCATCAGTCTTGACACATCGCTTGAATTGTGACTTGAGTGCCAAGTTCTGAGAATTTCTTATGATTAGCAAAGCAAAGATTGGTCGCGCCTCTGCTTTACATTATAAGTCGGCAGTAAGGTAGCTACTGAGTAAACATTATCTGTGTTGGACTATCAGCTGCCTGGAAAGAAGATGATAAGGAGCACAAACACACGTTTAATGTCATGTGTGGTTATGTAAGAAGCAGAATGTATGTATGAATAAACTGCTTCATAGCACAACAACAAGACACAACAACAAATACTGTAAATGCTGTGTTCTTATACAGACCAAATACTGTGAACATTAACAGAGGATGTGATATGCTGTGTATTGCTATTATGCAACTCCAGGTCTTGTGGCTTAATGACCACAGTTAATGTTTTTCATGTACTGTGATGATTTTGTTCCATATCTTTACTGTAATAACATTTTAACCGTATCCATGGGAATTGATTTACAGCAGAGTAAACTGCTGGAAACAAACACAGAGCAAGATCTTACCCTCATAGAAAATAACATATTTTTAAGGCAAATGCCCCCTTTAAATTTAGTTAAATAATGTATTTTTTTATTATTATTTGTCTATAAGGGAAGATTTCAGTCTCTTCTCCTTATTCAAACTCAGAAAAATAGACCGAATACGTAATTTGAACTCACCATAAATACACTCAACTTCTGAGCTAAATGAAAAGAAAGAGAGAGAGCAAAAGAGATGAATTAAAGATGTTTACACGCAATTAAGTTTGAAAAGGTTTTGTGGATCTCCGGCTGAGGTCTGTGGGGTTTAAGGCTTGGTTCCAGCCATTAATGCTGTAAAATCTGCCAATGCATGAACAATCTGAAAAAGCAGAGAGCTGATTCTGGACATCCTGATCACCGCTGGTCTTCTCATTTCCTCCAGCTGAATAATTCCTAATCTGATCGTCTTGTTATTGGTCCACAATACTCTTGTTTTCGGATAGAAATCTTGGCGTTACATTTGGTCCATATTTGAATTTCAATCACCACATTAAGAGACTTCAAGCCTGCTTTCTAAATCAAAAATCAGCTGCTTAAAAAACAAATTATCCATGTTTTCATCTCCTGCCTTGATTATTGTGATTTCCCATTTACATCTCTTAATGGTTTGGCAATCTTCACGTACAATATCTCCTGGTAGAAAGGATATTACAAGAGTCCTCACCTCTTTAGTTTAAGATTATCATAATCACATTCAAAAACATGTTATGGTTCGAACTCTATTATAGATTTGTGGTCTTCTTCCAAAACCCTCCATGTCTACAGACTAAAGCATATTACATGATCAACCCAATTTCTGGAGTGAGTAAAAAATGTATTTACTATTCCATTGAAATGCTAAAAACCCCAGCAAGGGTTTTCGTTTGAAAATAACAGAATAAATGGAAACAATTTATCTCAGCAGGCCAATTCAGACACTTTCGTCGAAGCTTTGAATTACATAAAAGTGTAATCACTTCACTTTGACTGACTGAAAATACCTTTCCTGCGATTGTCTGAACTTTCTGACTCTCATTGTTTCTCCTTATTTGGCATGCCACGCCCGTCTGGCAACTTATCCTGACTTTTAAAAAAAGAAAAAGAAAATACTATTTGCAAATACAATTCAAATCAAAGATCCACATATCAGGTGCAAAGGTGTATGCGTGCGTACGAGCACGTAACCACACAATACACACAGTCCACATTGTGTAAGGCATAAAGATGGACGCATGCCAAATAATGTCTGTCAGTTGTTTATTATTATCCTGACTTCCTCTCTGACAGCAGCGATGCGTCTGAATTCCACAATATAAAACCCATGTCTGTGCACTAAGCGTTCACTTTGACTCGATCTGCTGAGGGCAAATACTCCAGGAAATGAAAAGAATGCCTCTTACATCATTCAGTCATGTAAAAAAAAAAAAGGAAAAAAAGAGACAAATAACATTAGGGGAGAACATGCACGGGCACATCTGTGTGTGAACCAAATCGGCTGAGGAAGTTGGTTTCATGTAGAGAAGTTCCAGAGTATTTAAAGTGAAACTAAACAGAAAGACTTGTTTTAGATCCTGTGTGTCTATTTCAAGGCTTTGGTAGATGTATTTATTACCTCTGCCAGGGAGGTTTTATGTTCACCCACATCCGCTGGTTGATTAGTTTGATTATTTGTTTTTTCTAATCAAAATGTTCTGAACTGACTTTGGACAAACTGGTGCTCATCCGGGAATTTCTTTACATTGCGAGATCGGGCGTTTTTGGATATTACTGTCAATTAATTCATAAAGGCACCAATCTCGATGAAAAAACAATCAGGCATATTTATCCCATGACAGAATATCAATAAGAGCAATTTAGTGCAGGATGAATTTGGAACAACTGCTGTTTTTATAACAAATATGGCAATTACGTTTTATTACTAATACAGTCGTTTCTCCCACTTCAGGACCGTTTATTGTTAGAACAAGAAAACAAGGCCTTGGCAGAGACATCAGCTCTAAAATTGGCACAATTATAGTCTGCAGTTTATTCACTCTTAATCACATAACCTTACATGGCTCAATCATGAATGCGTCTGCAGTCCATGCATATTTGGATGAGTCAAGCTCCTGATATTCCATATAAAGGGACGACTTTGTGCTCCCTTCGCTGCCATTTCTCCCACTACCGGCCGTGCTCAGAGACCCCCCCCCCCCCCCCGTGTCAACACGCGAACAGCGCGCGGCTGGTT
>OMOW01011348.1:1092-11632 GCA_900312555.1 Lamprogrammus exutus | reverse complement strand
TGTTTGTTTGTCGCGCGCCAGCGTGCCCCCGCGATCGATCGCTTTTCCTCCCCGCCGGCGACGCGTTCGTTAAAAGTTGTCGACAGATCGGCGTAGCGGCGCGCACACGGCGGATCTCCAAAGCTCTCCAGCGCCGTCGACGTTGTTGACTTTTTGTTAAGAGCTTTTTTTTGGCGTAGTTTTTCGAAACGGCTGATACACCGGAGGATGTTTTCCTGTTGCATGTGGGGAAAGGCACCAGAGAAGCCAGTTGACATTTCACCACGCAACCTTATAACGAGGAACGGGGTTTAAGACCGTCCGGACGTGTGCGTTTGTCCCCCCCTCCCTTCTTCTCACGATTTTATCAAACTTGGACGGACGGGAGATGACCTAAGCGGTGGAGCTTCTTCGTTTTTCACTTCAGGTACGACCCGCTTTTGAGATTCAACCATCTGACATTATTCTCATGCCCGTAGAAAGACTGATACATAAGAAACTGGTTGGTGTGTGACGTGGTAGGCCGATGATAAATGTGGTGTTGTGGGCGCACTGACAGCCCCTGCGCCTCGTTACGCATCGCCTATATCACCGCCGGCACCCGGGGGGAACCGCGTTATTCTCACGTAAGGGAAATCAAACGTTAGACAAACTTTAACGGAACGGCCGCCCGTCAAGCCTCTCCCGTTGTAGGCGTGTTATCAGTGCAGTTTCCTATCGCAGCCAACAGGTTGCACTAATGCTGTGATCTTGCAAACGCTGTTAAGATTGGAAAAGTACAACCCCGATATCCCGGAAAAACCCCCAAAAACTTTCAACCTGAACATATCACGGATCTGTACCAACCTTTCAAATAGTACGAAACACCTCAGTTTGTGTTGGATCCGTTTGTGTTAATAAGGATTAAAGCCTACAACCGCAAAGCTGCTGATCACCTGTTGTGATCAGGTGGTGAAACCTACATCCCAAACAAATCCCTTTTGCACAGTTCTCCCCGCACAGATTGAGGTAAACATGCGCTCATTTGTTTTTTGCAGAAACCCTCTGGATTACTTTGGATCTATGACGCAGTGCAGCAGTGTGTGACACACATCAGCATGGGAAGTGCTGCAAACCGGTGGCCCCATACTTCTTGTATAAGCTATGGCCCATATAGCATGCTGGTGTGTGCAGTGTTCAATGGAAAGCGATTCATAGATAGATGGATACAAATAGACAAATTGCCATCGTAATCAATTTAGTTGATATTGATGGTCCACAGGTGCGACAGAAAGGCGTTGATTCAACTCTGTGGTTATTTTTGTGGCTGTAGTTTGTGTTGGTGATGCGTTGGTTGCATTTTTTCTTAATTCAACACGTGGTGATCGGACGTGTTCTGAGCGATTGATGGTGAAACCTGGCTATATATGAGTGTGTATTTGTCACATTTAGTCCAGTTGCAGTGACTCAATCTGCACAATTTGTGGTTAGTTCATTTTCCCACCTTCCAGATATGGCAACGTTGAGATGAACAGATGAATCACCGAGCTGTGCTGTGAATGCAGAGGCCAAAACCAGAGTAATTATATGTCCTCCACTTCTACTATCTATCACCGAATTACATGTCTTACCTAAAGGACCAAATGGACCAAATGTGTTCATATTTCGAGATTTGTACACAAAGTCGTGGCTGCAGTGTGAATTTGCACTTGACTTGTGCAACTCCGATGACTACTGCACATGCTCAGTGGGACCTGTTAACCTGTTGATCCCACTTGACAGATGTGCTTGCTGCTTTCTGGCCTTTCCCCCCCATTTATCTTGAGTTTGTGAGACTTTTCGTGGAATTGTCTGCAACGCAAGCGTGTCTGCTGTAACTCTTTGACTTGAAGCCTCGCACTTCTTGGCTCTGCTCCAGCTCGCACACAGCTGTGAGTCTGGCGTACGCGTCCACGAGTGTCACAGTTCAAAGAAATAACACGAACAGTGCCGCAATTTCTCCCTCGATCTTTTCTCTGCGCCGATTGTGCTCGGTTTGACTCGCGCAGTTTGTGCCTCTGTCGTGTTGTTCGAGAGTGGGCGAGAGATGAGGAGATGGTCTGAATGATAATTTACAAAAAACAAATTAACAAAAGAACATTGTAGGCACACGCATACACTTCTGATAATACATTGAAAGTGTACGCTTGCACATTTAATCGCAGAGGATTCAGGACTCCCCGCCACTGACTTCTTCATGGACTACCTACTCTGTATCTTCTTCAACATCAACTCGTTATGTAGCCTAACCTGTTCTCCTCTGTGTCTCTCCCTCTCTCTCTCTCTTTTACCCTCTTTGACTCTCTGTCACTGTCAGGATCAAGAAATGGATCAGGGTGGACTGAAGCGTAACGGTAATCAAGACGGCAGCCTGACATTTGGGGAAACAGGATCCATAGTAGGAAGAAACACAGGCGACACAGCTGGTTCACTGCTCCCTGCAGCGATGCACCTCCCTGGCCCCGGCTCCATGCCTCCTCCCACAGATGCCCCAAACGGACAGGGTGGTATCAAAGCCCAGGGGGAGCTCGTAGGCCTCTTGGATCCTCCCCACCATCACATCCTGTGTGACGGGTCTGAGATGAAGGAATGTATCTTCAGAATGCAGAAAAAAACACCACAACCACATCAGGATATTGGTCTATTCAGCATGGACGAAAACCTGCCATTGTTGGACCAGAGCATTTCTGACCTGGACCGGACGCCCACCTCTGTCATCAACACCTCAGACACCTCCGTCCTGGGCAACCTCCCTCTGCCGGACCTTTTTCCCCAGCACGTCAAGCAGGAGGAGGATTTTTCTCTGGATAAGGACCTGGGAACTTACGGCAGACCCACGGGCCTCGGGCACAGCGACTTGGATAGCAGCAGCAGTCGCCTGATTGAGGAGAGCGAACTTTGGCAAGACCTTGACCTTCCCGTCTCACTGCCAGAAATCAGTGATTTCGAATTGGATAACGAGGTGGCACACTTGGGTAACATCCTGCACGAGAGCAGCGGTGGCGCCAGCACTGTCAGTGGCTTGTTAAAGGAAACCAAGTCTCTCATGGGTAACGGAGGAGACTGTACCAATGTGAACGGCACGGACCAGCAGCACCATCCCATGCACCACCATCACCAGCAGCCGCAGCCGCAGCCACAGCCGCAGCCTCAGCAGCTTCTTCACCACCAGCAACATCAACTTCATCATCAGCAGCAGCAGCAGCAGCAGCAGCCTTCGTCCCTTCTCTCCAGCGTTATGATTAAGGAGGAGAAGGACCCCGACGACTCTTTCGTCCACATCCGCACTCCCGGTGTGGTCAAACAGGAGAAGCAGGACAGCGCCAGTTTCTGCCAGTCGTCCTGTCTCCAGAACAGCATGAGTTCCCTCCACGGAGGCCCCATGTCCTCCACTATGGGCGTGGGTGCAGCACCTGGCTACCACTATAGAGCCAGCCCGTCCTCTGCAGTGGGCCTACAAGACCAGAAGCCTTTTAGCATGTACTCAAACTTGCCTCCGGTAGGGGAAAGCTGGGGCAGGGAGAACAGATATGGAGAATCATTCGGGATACAGAGGGGGGACGACGGGCTACCCTCCGCCGCCTCCTTGGCTACCTTTCCCGTCAGCTTCCCCAGGTAGGTGTGATGGAGTTAAGATGTCCCATTCTGTTTGCTTTTGTCCCGGTGGCAGAGGGCGGTAAAGTTGCCGCCGCATCCGCGTGTTTGCTGACAATGCAGCAATGCTCGACTTTGTATTTGTGTGCTCGGAGGATTTTTTTCTTGGTTGAAGCAGAGAGAGCAGGGAAGGAAACAGATCAAAAAGGCTGAGGAGTGGAAAGTTGAAGATGATTCACACTTCGGTCTCAACAGTCATAACTCTCTCAGAGTGTCGCCTGTAATCTAGCCTGAGAGACCAGGTTTCTCTGGGTATCGTCTTCCTTTGATTTCTCGTCTGAGATCAAACGCTACGTCACATATTCTGAACACAAGCTTTAACCCTAAAGGGTCAAATGATGCTTTTGATGCAAAACATTTGATGTAACTTGTGCTTTATTTAGATAAATTCTATTCTATTAAACTTAGCCGTCCTGATGAGGCAACATAGAATACTAAATAGGATATAAATACAAATTAGAAATTTATTATAAAATGTATCAATCGTAATCTGCCCTTGCCTATTTTTATTCTGATAAACTCATGAATATTGTCTCTTAGGAAAAAACAGCAGCGCACACTTTCCTCAAATTCATCTGCATCACCTGAGATTTTAGGAATGATATTACAAATTAAAAACAAGACTAAATATATATATTTTTAATCAGGCAGAGGGTGGTAAAAGGGTTAGATCAAAGAGGGTGTGGTGAGGTAATGAAGAGCAGAGTTACCAGGTTACAGGGAGGCAGTAAGGTAAAGCTTGGCAGTGGGAGAAGAAATTAAAGTCAAAATCAGTTAAATTAGCTGAGAGGTCAAACAGAATCAACTTGAATACATCAGTGCAGCTTTGGTAATCACAAACTGTGGAAATATGTGCACCGATTTCGGTTCTCAGACTCTTTGAACAGTTACGATACTCTCCAACTTTACAACATCGCCTCCTGTTATAAAGCCATTGCAGAGTTGCATAACCGTTTCATTCCCAGGGAAGTGATTCAGTGAGCAAAAAAGCACCGCATTGCAAAGGCCGCCGCACGGTCATTTTAATATCCTGTGAGAAACCGCGTGCCGCACAGCGAGGAAGAGAAGTGCTCAGCGGACACGCCTCCCGAGCTTCAGATAACTGAACTGTCTGAGGGATGGGAACTTAAACCTTCGAACGTGGCTCGAATAAGGTGATCCGGTTTCTTGCTTAGGTGGGTCAAAAGGTGGTATTTGACCAATGAGGGGGCAATACCGATAATGACGTCATCAGCGCGGTCCCCGTGTAAGAGGCGTCGAGTTGTTTGTCTCGCTCGGCGTTGTGAACACGTCAAAGAGTGACGTGGGCGTCAGCTACTGTTATCTCACTGTCGTCAGACTCATGTGCTTCTGCCTGGCTGTGATCTCAACCAATTGAAACGGTAAAAAGGTCGCTTCGCCGCGGTTGTTAAGTGCAGACCGTGGAATCCTCCATCTCCTCCAGTGTTTGTTTGTTCCATTCCTCCTCGGAGGCTATTGTTGTCTTGTTTGGTAGCCGACGGAAGAATCAGACAGGCGCCTGACGGTAACTTTTAGTGTGTTATGCGCATGACGAAAAGTTTATTCACATGATGTTTTCAGTTTGATGGAGGTTCTCACGGGTGCACTCCGCCCCTAGGAGCTGGGACTGGACCCCATATTCTAGTTAGACAGGGTCCAAATTGTTTTCAGTCTAATCGGGTCGATGTAGGGTGCAGCTGCTGTAGGTCTCGGGTCTGTGTGTGAGATGTCTTAGACCCAAGTGGCTCCAACCAGACTCTTTTGAGCTCTGATCCTGTGGCTTTACACTCATGGACACGTTTTGACCCCCGGTGCTTCATGTTGTCGCTGCTATATTCTGACTCATATTTTTGATTGTGTCTAAGTATCCTCAGGTCTATTTTAGACTGGTTCCAACTGTCCTAAGGGCCCGTTTGGGTTCGGGTGGGTTTGCCAAGGCTCTGTTTTAGATTGGGTGAAGAATGTTGCACTCGTGAAGACTCCTACTGCGTGACAGAAGCGTTCTAGTCATGTCCAGTTTATTTGTAAGGCGCAATATCACATACAGTGTCTCAAAGGGCTTTACAGGCCCACGGCAACAAATGGTTCCAAGGAATAACGCCATAAAAAAAAAAGGAAGGAGAGGTGATTGAAAGTCAGATTCCCTCCCCTGTAACGGCCAGGAGCACAATAGGAGCCGTTGGTGGGAAAAGAAACACACTACAAAGAGACAGAGGAGATGTAATAATGCAGGAAAATACAACACTTGAGTCCTGTTCCAGTGAGAGGATCTCAACTTCACAGAAAAATGGTCAATATGAGTCTTAAACCCATTGAGACAGAGAGAAAGTGAAGGTTTTAAGCTCTCAGGTGGGCAGGTGAGGGTATGTATGTATGTATGTATGTATGGAGGGAGGGGAGGTAAAGGCCACGCCGCACTGTTTTACACGAGCTACTTCCTGTTATGCTGCAGCTCGGGGCTCCAGACTTCAGTGGGTTGATGCTTGTTTGTTTTGCATTGTGCTGTCTGCTGTGTGCGAGTGCCTGAGGTGCCGAGCTAAACACCTCATGACGTAATCCCCCCCCAGTACAAAATCAAATAATAGGATTTCTAAACATTATTACCGCGCTAATTTGGAATGCGAGTTTTGCCAAGGCCGAGTTGCTCCTCAGTCAATACTAAAGAGACCAAAACGATAAATAAATAATAAATCTGAAGGTGGAGTGGACAGAATGCGCTGGAGTGCAGTTCACTAACAACAAAAAGGCCTTAAAAATGAATTTAGTGATCAATAAAAACGTCTTTCTGGCACAGTGAGAACAAAAAGTGAATATGATTATTTTATTTCCAGGGTTATTGTTTTAATTTGCGCTACATTATCGATTAGGGCTGGCACCAGCTGATAGACTATTCAAACACTTGTTCATTACGTCGGTACTCGAGTACAAAAGTACTATTTGGAGCGTTTCTGTGTGTACGTGTAAATTAGCCTCGGTGAATGCATGAATTGCTGTCACGCATCTACGTTGGGTGCAATCATTGCACAACACGTGGTGCTTGGATCGCAGCCCATCGACCCTCAAGGTTGTTCTGGCGCTTGTTGTTACCTCCAAACACCGCACAGAAAACGCCACACACTGCAGCGACTGTGCCTTATTATTAGTGTCATTGGTTGTGAATGTCGCCGTTTTGTCTGCTGAACATTCAAATACTTGTTCGGGGGCTGTGGGGGGGAATCGCAACGGTATTCTCTTCAGATTGTATTCGGGAGACAGCCTGAGTGTCCACTTCAAAGCAGAATACATTCCTGAAGATGGGAACAGGAAAATACCACAAAGATCAATGACTCAATGCCTCCCTGGTTACCACAAGAGCATAGCAACTGATTCCATTTATGTCACGAAGCACAAACCTACACTACCTGCGCGCCCGTGGGCTGAAGCCAATCCTCACGTAGCATAATCAAACGTATGAAATCGTGTTTGCGTCACGCTCGGTGCGAAATAAGACTCTGACTGTAATTTTCCTGCATTGCCCCTCTGTGAGGTCTCATCCGTCCTGATCAATAGCCCAATATGTGTTCCATGAATTTGCACCGTACCAGTGGTTACCGATCCTGGTCGTCACTGTGTCACTCCCACGCTTTCCATCTCTCCCTGCTCTGCACACAACCAGATTAGCTAAATCAAGTAAATAAATATGCAGTTATTGACTTAGCACCAAACTCCTGCCCACAGTTATGAGCGGAGCCTTACCTCAATGAGGCCAATACGTTAGTTTGGTCCTTGTTTGCATGTGCAGCCATTTTACGCCATCGCTCTATACGTTTTCTATACTCCGATGCTGTATAACATGGATTTCTGATATTAATTGTGCTTTGAGTCACGCGGGCAGTAAAACCAAGGTTAAAAAGCTGGCGTGAACTCTTCCCTCTTCAGTGCGTCAGTGTGTGCTTGGAGTAGTAGATGGCAAGACGGACCATGTGGGTGTGTGTGCATGTGTGTGAGGCTGGGAGGCCACGTGTACAGATCTGCTCTGGTGTGCTGCTGCCTCTGCTGCTGCTGCTCGCTCTCTCTCTCTCTCTCTCTCTCTCTCTCTCTCTCTACTCTGTCACTTTTTTCTCCTCACCTTTTCACCCCCGATGTGCCTCTGAGAGCTCTCTGTATTTCGCACGGCCGCGTCGCGGACGCAAAGCGCGCCGTGCACAAACACGCACTTGTGTCAGAAGCGTGTGGAAGTGGAGGCGTCTCGAGAGGCTGGACGTCTCATTTCATCGTAAAATGTAGATTATGCAGATTATGTGGTTTTTTTTTTGCATAAGGTAGAAAATTAGAGCTGAATACCAAAGCAAGAATGTTGGCTTGAAGTTTGTATTCAGCTTTGTTTGGAGTTTTTGTTGAATATTTGACGTGATCCTAAAACAGCATATGAGAATTTTCAACACATGCAGCGTTGGCAGGTCTTTATCTTCAGGACCAGCTGTTGTTTGAGATTGACTCAAATATTTGCGGTCCCTTGGGGGCATTTAGAGTCTTTTCAGCCATCAAAGACGACTTATTTCCTTAAGATGTCACCTAATTCGCACCAATGTCCTGTGTGCAACTTTCCTAAGTTTGTCTGCATTTCTGTTTGCTCCACTACGGCAACGCATTTTGAAATTGCTCATGCAGAGAAACACACACTTGACAAATGGTTAAAAACCTAATCAATAAATCTGGTCCTCTCCAAAGCATAGATGACAACTTATTCATCCTTGACAGGGCAGTAACCCGCCTCAGGAACCCAATGAGCTGCAAAATCTGTGTCATTTTTTCAGCTGCACCCGACATCTTGTACAGGCTTGCAGGCAGACGAGTCTCATGAGTCGATCGCACTGCGAGACACATCTGGCCTTCCTCGGAAACAAGGCAGGGCCCGAACGCAGAAGTTTATGCTCCATTCACAGTTTTTGGAGTCGGATCCAAGGGCGCGACATCAGCGAGAAGTTATGCGGCAGAAACGTAAACACCGGCAGCGGTGATGGATTGCAGCACCGCTGGTTGTGTAAATTAAGCAACATCTTCTGTTATTTCAGAAGAAAAGGGTGTAAATGCGTTTAAATAACAACGGCTGACTTCACTGAAGTTACAGGTTTTAATCAGAGGAGAACGTGTTGCCGCTGCTATACGCTCAGCCATGATATATAATTCTATATCCCCAATTATCAGGCCACGACAGGCAGTCAGATGCAAGGCAGATAATACTAACAAAAGTGAAACTGGGTCACAGTCTTCGACTGTTTGCTCAATATCCTGGATTTCTAATCTCAGATTATGCCAGACTCAATCCACATTGTTTGTTTGAGTTCCTGCTGCCTGGCTGGTTTGCTGATAACCTACTGTATATGCAACGCATGCTTCTGCTCTTTGCCTCTCGCTGAAACCCAGGCCTGGCAGACGCACTCCTTGCGTGTTTCAACGAGACACACACTTGTGTCAGCTGTTGTGTGTGTGTGGAAATGTTTCGAGCCTTCTTGCAGCCTTAATGCTGTTATACACGCTGGAATATGAACCTGAAACCAATGACGTGAATTTAACCGACTGTATCAGAATTCTTTCCGTCGGACCTTAAAGGACTGTACGTCTGAGGGATCTGATTTTCTCTTAAACTTCAGCATTATTGTTGATTTGTCTCAGCTGTCCTGCTCAGAGAGGTTTTGCACATGTGCACCCTCAGCTCACCCTGTGCACCCTCAGCTCACCCTGTGCACCCTCAGCTCACCCTGAACATATCAGCGCTCATCACTTGCCAGGAATCCACATATATTTCCGAAGGAGATGTTCTTTGACCTCATCCTGTGTCTTTCGATCAGCCTCTCTCGTTTTTGATCGCTTTACTGTACTTTGAGTTACCTTGAAGTAGGCTTCTGCACAGTTGTGTCCGGGCCTCTTTAGCGGCCAAGCTGTTTCTTTTTTAAGGCTGTTTTGGTGGCTGCTGGCTTGTTTACACTGGTGTTGGGTGTCCATGAGCATATTTTTGGCTTATGCACTGCAAAGGACGACATGATGGAGTGAACCTGTCTTTGTAGGGCAGAGCATGTCTTTGTTGTTATGCATGTTGTTGTGGCAAAAGATGAAAAGAAATACACACAAGGGGAGGGGGAGGGGGGGTGTCACCTTGCAGTATCATAAATACAGACGTTCTGCCATAAATACTACGGGTGTGAAGAAGGTAACGTTCATGTCTTGTTTGTCAAAGTTGATTCAGATCTGTGGTGCCATCCAACGCTGCAGTTCCTCTTTAATGCAGTTTTCCTGTGCTCGACGTGCAGTGTGTCGCCATAACTCTTCCCTGTCAACCACAAACACACACAGGCTGCTACACAAGAGTCACACCGCGTTGAATACCACCATCGGTATGTGTCAGGTCCATGTTTTAGAGCAAGAGGTTCACAGGTACTATTTGTGGTTGGACTGTTGTATTGCAGGGCTTTGCTCTATAGGGGTTTGTGATATTTCTCCATCCCTTGCATAGGACATCTGTCAGTTGAATGGTGGAGTTGGTGCGTCCACATGAGCCACCGTTACACCAAATTTGATGCTAAATTAGGAAGTACTTTCCCTTGAACTATCTGAAGTACAAACTATGTGACTCCTACACGGTATTCCTCGCACACATTCACACAGCATTTCAGTTCCGGTTGCAGTGCAGATAAGGAAATTAGATCAAGTGATGTCATTTCCATAACACAACAGTTTACCTTCTGGTGACAAATCCTTCTTCTGAGGCACGAGGCTGTTTGATAATGTTGCCATAAAAGGCTCTCACGCTGATTGTACTGGATCCACAGAGAACGAGCTGAAAGATGGTTCCTGTTCCTCCTTTGGAGCAGTCCAACTTTCCATATTAATGTTGCATCACTGCATGAAA
>OMOW01011255.1:4135-15309 GCA_900312555.1 Lamprogrammus exutus | reverse complement strand
CCCCCCCAGCAGCTTGTCAGACCACATCCAGACTTTGAGCCATTTAGCGATGTGGTGTCTCTCGGTGTGAGAAGGTAGATTGTGATAGTGACCTGGAGAGCCTTGGAGACTGAGGTATCTGTGTTGTCTGATCCTTACCTGGCAGTCGGTCGGAGATGCACGCAGGCTGCCGGTCAGACAGTGAAGACAGCAGCAGGTTCTCTCAGGCAGCTCCGCGTCTGATAGGTGGACCATACTGGAGCTGTAGCAGAGAGAGGCGAGAGCGGAGGATTTGTTTCTGGTCTCTGTATCTTCGTGTCTTCTTCACCTCTGGCTTCAAAAAGAACTCAGTGGGTCAATACCGCAAGTGAATGCTGGATTTTGTAGCTAAACCTAAACTGTACCTGATCTATCCAGGGTTTGACAGAACAAGCATGCAGTCATCCACCACAGTGTCAGTGTTACATTCAGGTTTAAGTTGTACACACTTTTCACAAACTCATCCACTCTGACATCACCAACAGGCAGTTTCTCACGTTGCTCAACATGACAAAGGAGTCAAAAATGACAACATTACACCGGTTTCAAATGGCTTATTAGTAAAAAGGTTTTTCGAAAAGAAGACTATTTACTTAGTTTAGTAAATGATACAGGTTTCATTTCAGTCCAGGTTTACATGAGCTCTGGGTCATTTCATACAGACATGGCTCAAAGTATTGGTATCCTTGGTATCCAAATTAAGTTTGTAATAGAATTGAAGTCTTGCTTATTTTACAAAACCATTCTAAAATGGCCTGGACGATATTATTGATGGACATTAGATTGGTGGTTCAGTAAGAAATAGTTTTTAAATGTTTACGTATTTTCTTTTAATTAAGATTTTGTATTTGCAAACAGCCCAACGTTTGCTGTGTGCTTCACTCCTCGGCGACTGGTGTAACTTTTCCTCTCGTGCTGTAAACTTCTCCGTTCCTGCTCAGGACACAAGTGTGATTTTTATTAGAGTTAAAGATGTATAATTTACATGTGAATGTTTGTTCCTGGTAGTAGGGAGTGTGTTGACTGATTAGACCGATCCTCTAATCTCTCACCGCAGATTCTGTCATTGTCCAAACATCTTCACTAGTAACATTAATTCTACCTCTCAGAAATCTTTGTTCCTCTAAAATTCTAATTTGCTGGAAGACTTTTGTCTCGTCTTTCAGCTGCTACGTCTGTAGAGCTTTGGCACAACACACCAAACACCCATCTGGTCTGCAGGAGCATTTTCTGGTGCTCAGAGTTTGGAACGGAGGTGTCAGTTGGCCAAAAAGTTCTCCTAACCTTCTCTCACCTTGTAACGACTCCTCCAGGCTCAGGCTATAAATATGAGTGTTTTTTCGCCAGCATGCCTGCTTCAATAACCATTAAAAACAGCCTGAAGGTGTTTTAGAAGCTTGGGTTTTTGAAAGCAGGTCAGAGGAAAAGGAGATCCAGCAGTATTTACAGTGATGTTAAATAATTACAAACTGTTTGTTCACTGTTAGTTTCTCTTTCTGGGCGACTTTTTACTCTTTAATTCATTTTATCGTTTTGGAACAAAGCTGAACAGACTGGCAGCAGTATCCTGGAAGCTTCAGACTTCAGATTCTCTACAGTTTGTCTGCAAAGAATGAACATTAACTACTGTTAATATAGAGCAACAGACAGACTATAATCACCTGTCTGTCTCCCTCGCTCGCTCATCTCAGTGCAATCCACACAAAACTCAATTGGATACCAAAATACAGACCAGAAAACAAATCTCACCAGTATTGGTAATCCATACAAATGCAACAATGGACAGTACAAGCCAAGCTATTCCTTTTGTGTCGTAAAAAACACTTTTGTGAAATCCTGAAATCTGTATGGTTTGTAAACATACACACAGGAGTTTTGTTTTTCCTTTTTTTAAATTTAAATTTCAGATGTGATTGTCTATTGCTCTAATCTCAGGTGACTTAGAATGATTGCAACAGTAGAGGTTTTCCAGATAAGCACCAACATGAAACCAATACTGGCAAATCCATGGATCAAAGGTCCTATTTAATATACTGTATACAGAGCATCCTGTAAATGGCTTAAAAACGGGTTTCTTTGATTTTATTGGTGTCAGTTACAGGTACCAAAGGCTGTTTTTACTCTTACTGCTACATTTACTGTATTGAGCTGTCGGAGTTGCAGGTTTTACAACAGTAAGATAATATCCTCATTGCTAATCCATTGATCAACACTATGCAGTGACTGGAACACGCATGGATTCAGCTTGGCTTAAAATACACTGTTTACTGCTATATTGGCCCACACATAATCCAAACAGAAAATTCATAAACTGTCTTATATGAAAAGAGAGAATCGACTTAGATCTTTAAATATTCATTAGTGGTACTGATTCGGCTCGGTAGCTAGCACTGTTGCCACAGCAAGATGCTCCTAGGTTCAAATCCCGTACTGACCCTGTTCTGGTTGGACATTAGGATGCCGATGTGGAGTTTGTCCCCGGGCGCTGAACTGTGGATGCCCACTCCTCCTCATAGGATAGGGTTAAATACGGAGAACAATACAGCGACAAAGACTTCTAACTCATCAGGCATTGATCAGAGCTGCGTGGATAACTAAGCTGTAAGTGGATTTTGATGTGTTAATCACTTAATTCATTCATTAAACCTGAAAATAGCATTCATTAAAATACAGTAGAAAGGAAATTCATCAGAGCCAAATCATCAGTTATTGGAGAGCAGCAGCTCATCTTGCGGGCGAGGAAATTAATCACGTAGATCATAATTACCACCCAGAATATTGTCTGGATGCGGCTGTATGCACGTCAGACCTCCAGTCCAGAGACAGACTGATTATATCTAATGATGCACGACTTTGTAGTGGATTTATTTGGATTGATCGCGTTATTCTTGCAATGTCAAGTTAGTCATTTCTGTTGATGTTCACCTTTTCCTCAGCATCCTAGCATTTTGTGGTGGCACAGAGAAAAAGAGGAGCTTTATCCAAAATAGCTTAATTTCCCAGAATATTGGCTGCCTAACATGGTGTGCAGACAGGCAGGGAGGCGGACAGATAGAGGGACAGATGGCCGGTCAGCCAGCTGAGTCCTGGGAAGATGAAATTATATGGGAGACATTCATTTCAGGAGTTTCTCCTCCTGCTTAAATCTTATCACTTAAATGCTTTCAGGTATACGTATTCAGAGAGACACTCACAGAAAGGTCAGCTGAGGTCAAGGCCCTTCCTAATCGCCTTGCTGCCAGTTTCTTTCCTTCTCACTTTTCACATTAGTTTTCCATGTGTGCACAGAAGTGAAAAATGTCCAAACTTGGAATGTGATTTGCCATCAGTTAAGTATTATATAAATGCAGGGCTCAATCAGCTTCTCCTCCAAACTTTCAGGCATGTTTTGGTTGTCAATTTTGTTGACATGAGACCATCAAATGTTGTGAAATGTTTTGATCGCTACATATTTCTCGATGTTTCTCCCTCTCACGCCTTGCTCCGCTAATAGTTTAATAGAGTTTTTACGGGAAGGCAGACATTGACAATTTCCACCAGATTAATACATTTAACAATTATATAATTATGTTTCTTTCTATAATTCAGTCCTTAGGTTCTATTCTATTACTGCTGCTTGAGTTACTTGGCCTCCTTAAACTGGGATGTTAAACATGTAGTTCCTCTGCGAATTTAGAAAGCCTGAAGCTATTCTGCAGAGTGCCAAAAGCATCTTTATTTGGTAGTTCAGATGAAAGACCTGCAAGGTTTGGAGCTGCGTCTATCTCTGCACCACATTGTTGTCCAAGCTGTGGTTTCAAAAGGCTCCACTCTCCCCGAGAGGTCTGAATCGAATCAGCAAGTTGCCCATCTTAAGAACCTTTCTCCCCCTGATCCCATCTTCCCCTGGGTAGACACGGTCACCATCGCGGACTCCTCGAAAACAATGCAAGGAGCCTTTTTACTGTCACGGTCAAGGCCAAATCTGTTTATGTCTGAACTGGCTCAGTATATGAACGAGGACAGATTAGGGTTCAATGAACTCCTGCTTGGAACTTTGTGCTAAACAGGAGAGGCAGAGATGAGAAACCTAAGTGCAGGGAAGGCGGTGAAGACTCATCTCACCTCACTTACTGACCCAGGGTGAACATCAAGACATGGCAGCTGAGCCATTATTAAATCAACCATAAAAGTAATTGAAGGTACAGGCACAACAGAGGAGACCGAGTCTGTACTCAGGGAAATATTCTTACTTCTAACACAAGAATCCATAAATCCACAAGGCCCAAACCACTGCAGATGTGCTGGTTTTGTGTTCAAAGATCCATTATCAGCAGAACCTGATGATAATGTACGATTCCTAAATTTGCAATTAAATAAGGACAATCAAATATTCTTGAATCATTCACAATCAGTATCAACAAACTATAACGTGAATTATAAATCAATGGTGATGTGAAGTTGCTGTAGGAAATATTTGCATTGCTTGGCTCCAGTGAGCTGAAAGTGCAGTTTTTTGTTGGCCCAAATCTGTGTGATACAGCAAAAATAACAGACACACAGAATCTCAGAAACTCTACAGAGCACAGAATGTGGAGGATGTTCTAGTACAGGAGAGGTTTCGTAACACCTACAGGTGTTCTAAAATATCCCTGCAGAAAACTGGAGGTCATTGGTGCTCGTGTCAGTCAATTTAAGCACTGTTGAAGGAACGTCAGCAGAGGGTTCGAGGAGATACAGTGAGGAGAGGTGGAGAATGAAGAGTCTGACAAGTGTGGAGGTGAAACAGCGGATGAGTTCCTAGATTGACATGGTGTTGTTGACCAGCGCTGAAACGGTACAAAGTACTTACAGTTTGTCATTAACTATGTAATGTTTGTGTTCCCACAGATCAGAGTCTTTTCATTTCTACATTATTTAATGATTTGGATTTTTCATTTTGAGTTTTTAACAGAGGTGGGAACAAGTCATTGTTGTGCAAATCCCAAGTAGAGAGCTTCACACGCTTGATCTTCTGTCCACGTCCCCAAACATCCCTGCACGCTTCGACCCTCGACCCAACTACCCTAACGTTGAAGCAGTACAGCTGAAAAACACAAGCACGTATTAAATGATTTACTTATTCTCCACACTACACACACACACACCAAATATTATAAAGCAGGAATGAGTCGACCTCCCAATTTAGTCAAAGTTGAAATCCCTGGATTTTGCAAACTAACTGCCTCTTTGTATGGCTGCCTGAGTGACTGACTGTCTGTGTTGTGAAGCGTGATATTAGACCTACAGCTTCACACCGAGAGGCTTCACAGTCCTAACAACCTATCAGCATCTCCGGCCCGTCGGCTGTGAGTGGCAGCTGCCCTCAGCCGGAACAAAATGCTGCTAAAGGAGAGAAGCTGCTTCACTGGTCTGATATGACGAGGAGAGGGTCAGTGAACTAAACCTGCTATTAGAACTAAGAGCCTGTCTACACAACTCTATGCTTCATGGATTGTCCAGCTTTAGATGGGACCAATTGGGCAACGTGCTGTCCTTGGATCACTGCACAACATGGTAACACTATTCAAAGTCTTGGCTCAGACTAGAGCTTGAATAGGGCCTGAAATTGTGATCCATACCTGACCCAGTAACCTAATTGAGAGTTTTCAGTCCGAGCCCTGAGCCCAAACTGTACCGGAGAAAATGCGAAATTCTGCATCAGTTTCATGAAAATCAGCTAACAGAATTAATATTTGTCTTTTCCCCTCATGTTTTAGTCTTGATTATAACTTTAACTGCGTTTTTCTTACTGTGAATGGAGTGACTGCGGTTTTGAATCCGGCAGCACTGAAAGTCCTCTCTGTTACAACTTCTGACCTCAAGGATGAAGACACGGACACACCGATTTATTAGCGATAACTCACTCAAGGTGGGCACACAGGAACCGGAACCGAAACACCGTCTCACTTGCTGAATGAACAACTGGTAGATAAAGTAACGAAAGGAAACTCCACGCCCCTACTTACCTGAATTTCCCTCGGGATGAATAAAGTATTTATCTATCTATCTATCTATCTACTGGCGTGGGGATAATATCAAGGAAAAACGGACCCCCTGTCAGGTGGGCATCGCCTCAGGCAGTATTTGCACCGAGGGGTCCGAAAAACCTTCATCCTAACGCGACAGACGGGATCGATTTTCCCTTTATTACACCAAAAAGCATGGCGACGTTCCCAGCAAGTACAGACGGAACGTCGTCCTCAGGTGCTCTACCAAGTCTACCAGTTGAAACCCGGGTCAGACAGTGAAGTCCAGCTCCAGTCCAGACAGAGGTTCATCTTACAGGGGCAGATGCTTTAGTGCTGCGCTGAAACGCACGACTGAGGATGGGTGTGTTTATCGCTTATACATTTAACTTGTCAGCTACTGTATATGAGAATGCACTTTTTCTTCAAAGCTTCCACAGTCGTGATTTAAAGGTAAAATGTGGTATTGTAGAGGGCTGGCATCTGATTGGTCTACAGGTTTTGTGTCTCGGGGTGCTGGCAGTCTTTTTTTTATAGTATTGCTGCACTGTTCTCAGGCCAGGTATATCATCCACATGTACATTTAGACAATCATTCATTTCTGATAACCTGCATCACTCCTTACTGATAACAATCTCTTGCTCTTCAGTAACTCACTTCATGCACTTAGCTCTGCCTCAGGCTACATTCTCTATTCAAACGATGTTTCTCTTCACATATGTAGTTTCCTAGTCTAATTTCCTCTCTGTGTCTTCAACATCCACTTCCTGTCTCTCCACTTGTCTTTTCTGTCCTGTTCTATCTCATCAGCAAGATTGTTCTCTTCTTCCTCTCACACTTCCTCTGTTGTTCCTCCTCATTTCCTTCCACAGGGCTCCTTCCCGTCACTGCTGACACTTGTCTTCTCACCTCCAGTCTCCACAGCTGATGTGGGCAAACTATTTCTTCCCATGTAAACATCCATTAGTGTGCACAGACAGAGACAGACAGAGAGACAAGTAGGTAAAATGCCACAGGACGTCTTGCATCCACAGCTAATGTGTTTCACATTTCCTGAACAAAGCAGATCCTTGAAATGCTTTGACCTCAATTCCACAGCAGGTGAACACATTTACAAACAGCAGTCTGTCTCCATCATCATCCTGTCCCTGTTCGTTGCCACTTTTTCAGGATTTGCCTTTATTTTCACTGTCAAAAAATTCTTATTTTACAACGCAAGTTTCATCCATCGTCATAGAACAGACTGAAATACATTCAAAGCCTTGGATGATGAAACCCTGTACAACAGCCAACAACTCTTTAAACCTTCACTTCCAGCCCAAAGCCATCAGATCCTTTTATTCCTTTTTATGTTGGATTCCTCCACAGTCCTATCAAAGCACAGCGCTGCTGCTCGGACTCAATCTGACACTAATGCAGAGACTGATGCAGAATGGGAAACCCTGCAAGGTTAAACACCTCATTTCCCACAAGAGCTTCCTTAAAGGCCTACAAAGGGCAATCTATTATCGGAATATTCAGCGTTTTGATAGTCGAGGTTCACCTCAAAGCACAGGACTGAGTCAGCGCTCGCCATCAAAATGTCACCAGTCATCTGTTGATTTGGCATGTAAATTGGGCGATGCTACGTTTGAATTGCCACTATGAAGAAGTGAATTACTTTGCTTTAATGAGGCCTTTCTCAATAACTGAAGTCATGTATGTTTAGTCCACAGGCTGTTTGAGTTGTTGGCTGCCAAAAGTCAATAGAAGCAGAACTGCAGAGTGTTAATAGAGACGCTAATGACTTTACAGAGTCACACCGGAGCCGTTTGTGCTTCGGTGGCTCCAAGGTCAAAAGAGCTCAAGGATTATTTCTGCTTTAGGGCCACGATGGCTAAACAATGGAATGAAAGAAGAGAGGATTTGGTTTGAGCCACAGTTGATCATTTCCGTCGTCACTCACAAATCCAACAAGTTCCTGGAGGTGTGTCGCTTTGTCTCTCACGTTATTTCCCATCTGTTTTATCTTTCTGTCTGTCTTCCTTCTCTCTGTTCCAGTTGTTCTTGAAAGTGACAGACAGCTGAAACCTGCAAACTCCTCTCTTTGCTCCTCCACTGTGAAATAGCAGCAGTGACTCCGTGGGTCAATTATTCATCGTTACACTCATTTATGTTCTGCCAGGACTAATTAGCTGATTCATATTCCTTTTTTTTTTTGTCACGATGGAATTAATTGATGCCTTGACCTGACCAAAGACAAGAAAAAACTCTTGCACGACATCATCTATTCTTATCTAACTCTCCATAATGAATAATTATTAAAATGAAAGCTTGCTGAATTGTTCCCTTTCACCAGTTCAGAAACTTAATTGTGATTAAATGAATGATATGTGCAGTGATTCAAATCTAATTCAGGTGTTGTTAATATAAACTCTGCCCTCTTGCGAACCCGGGGCTCCTCGTAAAACAGCTATCTTGCTGAGCTGAATTAAATCCAGGTATCAACTCAATCAATATGCAAATTTAGAACCGGCTTTCATTAGAAATGATCATAAGATATCGATATTATTGTAAGAGGAATACAAGATTATCTTAAAATCATCAACAGAGCAGACAAAGCAGTTTTTTCTTACATATTTAACAGACTAACTGGCTTATGTTTTAGTCAATAGCAGTACTGTAAAGAGGGATGTGCCGTTATAATCTCGGGTGAAGTAAGGAGCTGAGGTCCTTCAGGATTTTGGGTCAGGGCTTCATCTGAAACCAGCCAGTGACAGTTTGCTGTTGTAATCATTGAGAGCTGAGGATTTGGGGCTGCTGGTTTCCAACCAGGCTTCCCATCCACAGAGCTGGACCAGGTTCAGTCCCATCACTTTGGCTGTGTAAGTGGGACTCTCAGCAGAGTGTAATTACCACCCATTTGACACAGTCTGAGGGTCTCAAGTAGAATATGAATGAGGAGATAAAAATAAAGAGATCACAGCAAACAGGAGCCGACCTGAAAGAATTATCAACGCCTCGACTCCCATCAATGTCCTCACTAAGTCTACGCTAACATGCAATTATATCTGGCTGTCTGCTGCCGGTTTGCTTCCTCGCGTCTTTGTGCTGGTAATTTACTTCCTTTGAGAGGTGAAGTCCTGTTGGAGCCAACCTGCAAATCCTAAATATCAGCCAATGTGTTGGAGGTTTGCATGGCACAAAGCCCAGAGGTGCTGTTGAAAACCGTGAAATGTGCAGCCATTAGTGGAGCGTTAATGATTAGAGACGCTGTGCCTGTGTGCATTCAGGTTCTTTTAATCCTTTCAGGGAAATGTGAGTTTCCCAGAGGTCACCAGGTCAGAAACTGTTTGTCATCACATCCTGTTTACTGACTTTTTCGAAAACATTCCACTCCTTTAGTTTGTGCTTGCTTCAAAATGCTTTACTTTTGCAAATTGCTTCGTAACGGAAGCAACAGCCAAGAAAAGACGGCAGAATCCGTGGAGAAAAAACCTTGAGGTGCTTCGAAAGCGGTTCTTTGGCACCTTCGGGGTTGCAGGCAGTAACTAAGAAAATATTCTGGCAAAATTCAGTAGAAGCAGCAGAGATGCAAAAATCAACTCGAGAGATCGGACAGAAAGCAGGAGTGCTTTAGCAGTTTGAGGAAACGTCAAACCTGACAAGCTCACCTTCTGATGAGGAGGCAGTGCTGGAGTGTTGCAGGCCATCGCAATAGCAGAAGTACCGAGGTGAGATCCGTACCTCTGCGCTGAAAGGCTGTCGATGTGCTTGGGACTGACAGATCCTTCCAGCTTTGGATCACAGACAGAGAAGATGCTTCTTGCCTTCAGAGGGTCCGGTTGGTGTGTCTAACCCGGGGATTTGTGCTCCTCTGTTACGAAGAGAAAGCTTTGGTCAAACCGGGGAAGGAGGCTGATCTGTTGTTGCTCTTTTTGACCACGTGTACTTTTCCAGGAGACTTTTTATTTACTGTACATTTTGACAAGAAGAACTTTACCTGCTGAAGTTAAGTTCTTGGGTACAATCCCTGGTCTTGAGGAAGTACTTTTCTGTCAGCCAGCAAATATCAGGAGTAGCAGATTGTTCTAATCTGCATAATCTCGGGAATGCAAAATACTATGCAGTAAAGAGAATTGATGGTTCTGATCAATTAATGTGGTATAATCTAATTGAGAAATAAACATGTGACGTTGTTGTAGAACAGTGGATCAAGTGGTTAATTGCTGAACAAGACGGACAATACATTATTATTCAAGTATATTGGGATTTGCCACTGGCATTATTGGCAGATGTGTGATTGGTATCGGCACTCCAGTTTAACTGCCATTGGCTGCTTATTGTTTGTATTTTCCATCCCGCTGTGCATCTTGGTAGACTGCGTTTTGTTTGATCTGCACGTGAATGAGTTTAAAGCAAACTCATATCACTAGAACAGATATATGAAGGACGTGTTTGCAAGGACATGCATGTCTTTCCCATCCTGTACATACATGAACACGATTATGTTTTGTAGTACTCCAGTATGAATTTACACATGCCAAAGCTAAACAGTGCCAATACAATCAGACCATCATGTGTTGGTACATACAGTATGTGACACTAGTTTATGTATATTGAGACTAACCAAATCACTGTAAGGAATATTGTTAAAGGTCTCGTATTGTATATTTCATGTACAAAACTTCACTGTCAAGTATCTTCGGTTACCCCACAGACACGTGAGCCGAAGCAAAATGTGCAGGAATAAACACAACAAACTCATTGTTTCTCCATCTCCTGTTTGTGACCTTTATCCACCACCTCCTGTCCGCCCGTTGGCATCTCTGCCCGACTGTTTTGTCCGCAGAAAGAAAAGATTAAAACCAGACACCAAACGTTTTCCTCATACCAGTGGGGACAAAGAGGAGCAGAGCATGACCAGAACAAAGAGACAATCGGTTTAAAGCCAAGCCAGATTTAAAAGCTCTTTTTGGACATCTGGTGTGACCGTTACTGTGACCGGACTAAATTTTGATTCTCACATTTTGATTCTGGTTTGCTAGTTTCAGAGGAATCGTTTGACCTCCCAACTACATGTAGCTCCTGTCGTTGCTGTATCAAAGACAAATCCCTCTGCCAAAGAAGAGTACTTGTCTACCGCTATATTCAACACTGCAGACCAGAATCAAAATGTGAGAATCAAAA
>OMOW01011251.1:2229-12903 GCA_900312555.1 Lamprogrammus exutus | reverse complement strand
TCTATCTATCTATCTATCTATCTATCTATCTATCTATCTATCTATCTATCTATCTATCTATCTATCTATCTAAACTGAAAAGGTTAGACATCCTGTTGGTATCATTACTGACATAATGGCATGTTCATGTTGTTGAATATTGGGATTTCAGCAGCAACAACATGGTAAAACCAAATACAATCTATAGATAGAATCTAGACAGAATCGTTCGCTAATGTCCCCTTGTAGGTGCTTTTAGTTTCAGTATGAATCTTATCGTAACAGAGGCGGTTGCACCTTTTCGGGGTCTACCACAGCTTATACACCATATAAGGTCACTTGGTGAACAGGCCACGTGTCACAAACTGACATTTATCTGCATTTTCGTTACATATTTTAATTCAAACGGACTGATTGAAGCTAGTAGTTGCATGTTTACATGGTGTATAAGGAGACTACCTCTTAACCAGAGCTTCTAGCTTTTGATCTTCTTTGTCAGCAAACTTCCAGCTCCAGGGCTGCTGTGCTGTCACTGATCCTGACCTCTGACCTCCCTTCAGAAGGGGCACGCAGAAAAAGAATTTTCCTACAGCAGTCAGTAATAAACAATGAATAAATCAAAAATGTAGTATTAACAGTATATTAGTATTATTATTGTACGATCTTTATGCTGTTAAAAGTGAGACTGCTGTTCATGGTTAGTGCTCTATGTACAGGATGTAGCAGGATGTGCTGCACATTTTCCATTGTTTAGGGTGTGAATGTGTGAGAGGAGCTGAGTTGATGATTAACCGTTTGTCCAATAACAGGTGACACATGTAGCGTTATCTTCCTCATTTCTCTTTTTGTCTTTTTCCCCCTTCTCTCCTCTGCTTTGTGCCCTCGTTGTCTGCAACACCCTCTTGCTTTCCTCTTCATCTTGATGTATCCCTGGCCTTCTCTGTGCTGCAGTCTGTAGCATTAGGCTTGGCTCCTGGACGAGACTGACCCTGCTGTCATTATGGCGCACTTTGACACGGAGTACCAGCGGCTGGAGGCGTCCTACAGTGACTCTCCTCCTGGAGAAGAGAACCTGCTAATGCACGTGGCTGATGGAGCAAAATGTAAGACACACACATACATGACACACACAGACATCAAACATAGAAATACTCTCATACTCCTCCTTTATAGCTCCTGTTTAACTAAGGTGTGATTCATCTTTTGCAGCCCATTGGCACCACATAGAAAACCTGGACCTGTTTTTCCAGAGGATATCCTTTATACCTCTGTCAAGGAAGTTCTGTTTTTGCTTGTGTTGGTTTGTCCATCTCTGTTTATTTGCAGGATTACTCAAACAGTTATGAACAGATTTTCCTGACTCATGTTGGACATGATCCAGAGTAGAACCCATTTAATTTTGGTACACATTGGCCTAATGTTGGCGCTGTAAATACCACTTTTATGTTTTGGCCTATTAGGTTTGAACTGTAAGTCATCAAAATGATTTTTTTCCTGGATTTGTGGGTTTTATTCACATCCATCATGAAAGGCACTATATAGATTAAAGTTACTATTATTATTATTATCCATGTAGGCCACACCCATTTGTGCCTCACTACATTTTCTGCCTTTTTTTTTGATTGTTTTTGTGTCTCCTCCTACAATTTTGGGTCAATTGTCACAAAATGTTACATGTAAGATGTCTGGACCAGGCTGGACAAAAGGTTTTGTTTTTTTGATATTGTTTTGCTATAATTGGCTGCCAAAGTTAAGTGGGCATGGCTCATTCTTTCAAAAGTGCTGTATCTCATGTCTGTTGTAACCAAACTTGGTGGACAAATAGTGAAACATCAGTGGACCTGATGGTGGTGCCATAACAAGAACAGGTACATTTTATCAATAACTTTGGAACTGGAAATGGTGCAATTTGAACGTTTATTTTTTGTCACTGGGCGAAGGAGGTGATTATTGCCAATAACCTGTTAAAGTTCATCATTGAGAGACATAGAGAGTCATAATTTGAGGACAGTTCGGCCTTGGCGGATGTATGCACGCTAATTAATGCCCCTCTCGTATTCTCTATGTGCCATGCCTGTGAATGTCTCTGCCCTGTTTTTGTCTCAAATTTGTTTACTTAGTTGTGTGTTTGCCAAAGACCTTAACTTCCCTCACGTCTATAAGCTGCACCAGAAGAATGGATTCACCTGTATGCTGCTGGGAGAAATGTTTGAGCTGGTGTATGTACTCTACACATCATTTATTGTTTTTAGGGCATTCAATATCTGTCTATGAGATGGAGTTTGAGGGGTCTATCTTTCATTTTCTATCTCTGTCTTTCCCCGCATCTCCATCTACCTCTCCTTCTCCATGCAGTCAGTTGGTGTTTGTGGTTGGCTTTACAGTGTTCCTAGCTAACTGTGTGGACTACGACATCCTCTTTGCCAACAAGTTTGTCAATCCCAACGACTCGTCTAAAGTCACCTTGCCTGATGCCTTCCTCCCAGCCCACGTCTGCGGCGATCGGTAAGTGTGAAACTATTTAGCTCATTTATTAACTAATTCATCTGTAGAAATACTTTTGTGGAAGATTTCTTCACGAGTGTGTGATCATCACATGACACTGTTATGACAAGTCCTATGTACTTTGGAGTCATCAAAAAGTCCCCATTCATTTCGTATTTGTTATAGTGCTATGGCACTTTTCACACTTTCTTTGCAGAGACGGTATGAGTCCACCTGATGTCTCTCACACACTTTCTTTGGTTTTGCAATGTAGTGTCTGAAGTGACATCTTTACATGAAAATGAATCTGTAATTATTTCCTCCCCCAGAATCCGAGACAATACCTTTGTGATTTTTCTGCTGATTATCTCTGGGGTGTTTTGGCTCCATCGTCTGGTCAAATTCATCTACAACGTCTGCTGTTACTGGGAGATCCGATCCTTTTACATCAATGCCCTCAAGATGACCATGGTGAGGCAGACAAATCATGTCGTCCTATTACTTTTTATACAGTTAGTAGTCACATGAATATTTATTCTATTGACGTCAAAAACATATATTAAGATGAATGAACTCGTAGAGAATAAGTCTCTTTTCCATTAATCTGAACTGTGCTTGTCCTTTTCAGTCAGAGCTACCTTATGCAACGTGGCAGGAGGTTCAAGCTAGGATTGTAGAGATTCAGAAGGAACATCAGATCTGTATCCATAAGAAAGAACTGTCAGAGCTTGACATTTATCACCGGATCCTCCGCTTCAAAAACTATATGGTGTGTATACAGAAAATGTCACTAGAACTGTTTAACATCTGAGTTAATTACATACAGACATAATAAAAAAAGTGTGACCTCAAACCCAAGCTCTCTTCCTGCACTACTTCAGGTTGCCATGGTGAATAAGTCTCTGCTTCCTGTGAAATTTCAACTGCCGTTACTTGGAGATTGTGTCTTCTACACTCGTGGGCTTAAGTACAACTTTGAGCTCATCTTCTTTTGGGGGCCAGGTGTGTGTGTGTGTGTGTTCGCTGTGATTTATTTGTCCATTTGTGTGTGTGAATGTGTATGATGGCCAGTTCAGGTGAAATGATGCATCAGTTTGCATATGTCCCTATCATATTTGTCTAGATTTGCCTATTTATGTGTGTGTGTGTGTGTGTGTAAGTCAAGCTCTATAAAAGATAATATGAATATGTCCTTTTCACGTCCCTTGTTTTTTCCGTGGTTCCTCCATAGGCTCTCTGTTTGAGAACGAGTGGAGCCTGAAGCCAGAGTATAAGAGAGGAGGCAACAGGCTGGAGCTGGCCGACAGGCTGGCATCTCGTATCCTGTGGATTGGCATTGCCAACCTGCTGCTGTGTCCAGTCATTCTGGTGTGGCAGATTCTTTATGCCTTCTTTAGTTATACTGAGGTAATTAGAATCTGCCTGTCTTTCACACATACATACAACCTAAAACTTATTTGCACGAAGAAGCATGTTAGCTTAGCTGGACAATTGTTTGTGTGTGTGTGTGTGTGTTTAGTTAATTAAGCGCGAGCCTGGTGCTCTGGGAGCGAGATGCTGGTCTCTCTATGGTCGATGTTACCTGCGTCACTTCAATGAGTTGGACCATGAGCTCATGTCACGCCTCAGCAAAGGCTACAAGGTCAGCAGCACAGCAGGTTCTTCCTGCCAACACTTTACATCCTCATGCCAGTCGGAAACTGACTAGCATCGATTTTTCTTCTTATGCTTGGTGCAGATTTTTTTGAAGTAAAGTTAGTTTACGTTGACGAATATCTTAATCAGCACAAACAGTGCAGGAAAATTCTAATTTTTACAATCAAGAACTTGTTTCTGTAGTTTTAGTCATCAATTATATTCACTCATGATATTCACATATTCATCTCTGACAACTTCGAATGCAGCAAATCCAATAGTCACAGCTACTCCAGATTACAGGGATGCCAGACAGACAGGTTTTAACACATCGCAGGTTTACCTTAATACATAACATGCCTATTTTGATGTGAAAGTGGACATAGCCGAAGCGTTATCATCATCACTCGTATTTGTACTTCCAGATAAGTGATCTAGACAATTGGATTAAAATGGACTTGTTTAAACCCTATCCTACTCCTCATTGAGTCACACTCAGCTGTAAAGCGATGTCTTGTAGAACTGCTTTGTTTTGTTATCCTGATCCTGGTCCTTCTCATCTACTGTGAGCAAACTTATAAATTAAATCTGTGTCCTCTTTTTTTTGTTCCTCACTCGTCACTTCTTCCTCTTTCAGGCTGCATCCAAGTATATGAACTGTTTCCTGTCACCTCTGCTGACTGTGGTGGCGAAAAATGTCGCGTTTTTTGCTGGGTCTCTCCTGGCCGTCCTCATCGCCCTGACAATCTATGATGAGGATGTTCTTGCAGTGGAACATGTCCTCTCATCAGTCACACTGCTCGGAGTGTGTATCACAGTCTGCAGGTAGGGATATACTGACTGACTGTTGTTGTTATTCATGTAATGATGAATTAAACAATTTTTATTTAACCAAAATTGTAAAGGTTATAGACAGAAACAGATGTAACAGCCCCAGCACACTCAGGTGATGTCAACATTAAAAACTGTTAGCAGTCTATTCCATGTACACAACATTTATATAAGCATTTAACCCACATATTAATAATTGACACACGTTTGTTCTACACCATCCTCTGTTCCGCCATTTCAAATCAAATCAAATCAAGTTTTATTGTCTCATACACAATCAAACACAGTACAACACGCAGTGAAATTCTTTGGCGCTTAGCTTCAGGACAAATCTGATAAGATATTTGAAATAGAATAGAATGTAATGAATATAACAACAGAATAGAAAATAAATCCACAACTAGATAAAATACAAAAAAAATAGATGAAAATTGAAACTGAAACAATGAAATAATATAATCAGTATGATTTGCAATGTTGGGTGTGAGTTTCAGAAGAATGCTAGAATTGCTACCTCTGTCTCTTGACCGTCCCTCCCTCACCACCTCTCCTTCTCTCCTCAGGTCTTTTATTCCTGATAAGCACATGGTGTTTTGTCCTGAGCAGCTGTTGCGGGTTATCCTGGCTCACATCCACTACATGCCAGACCACTGGCAGGGCAATGCGCATCGATATGAGACCCGTGACCAATTTTCCCAGCTCTTCCAGTACAAGGCTGTGAGTACCAACACTGAACCGAGCATAGTTACAAAGGCTGAAAATGAATATACTGGTGTTTAAAGTGTTCCATGGTGATATGTCACATCCTCTCGACAGTTTGTTGTCTAGAAAACACCTACCGGGCACCCAGCTTTGGACTTACATTCACACCTCACCCACTCATTTAGGATTTCACTGCAGTGAGAGGCACTTTGATGGTGCTTGTTGATAGAAAAGGGATTCACCTAACCACCATTCACTGAACGTTTCCCTGCTGGTGGTGAATTTCAATGTCAAATACAGAACACATAAGAGTTCTTTTGTCCTCTTTGCTCCTGGCGCCTTTCCACTGATTCCACTTAAATGATCAATTCATCAATCAATCATTGAAATCACATGCACCTGTAACCTGTTTGCTTACAGGTGTTCATTCTGGAGGAGCTGCTAAGCCCAGTTGTGACTCCCATCATCCTCATCTTCTGTCTGAGGAGGAAGTCTCAGGAGATTATTGATTTCTTCAGGAACTTCACAGTAGAGGTGGTTGGGGTGGGAGACACCTGCTCATTTGCCCAGATGGACATCCGGCAGCATGGACACCCTGCGGTGAGGGACCTGTGCAGCCATGCAGACATGGCTGGATACACTCCTGCATGAAGATACTTTTTTGAAAGAAAAAAAACCTACAAAGTCTCAATCATTATATGAATTCATTCAAATGTGACATAGAAGGAGGCATTCATATATTTGTGGGGAAGAATCATAAGTTGAGAGTAAACCACAGTATGGAACCTCAGCATTCAAACAAAAGCAGACTTCTTTCCATAGTGATGCTATAACATTCAGTATTTATGTAACATTGACTGGCATTCTTTGGTTGCAGCAATGCAGCTGTAAGACAGAGTTGTGTTTGTGTGTATTGACCCTTTCTCCCTCTGTAGTGGATGTCAGCTGGGAAGACAGAGGCGTCTATCTACCAACAAGCAGAGGACGGGAAGACAGAGTTATCTCTGATGCACTTTGCCATCACCAACCCCCAGTGGCAGCCTCCCCAAGAGACCACACACTTCATCAGCCAGCTGAAAGAGAGAGTTCACCGAGAGGCCACGGGGGATACACACGCTCTCTCACTGTCGGAGTCTGAGGTGTGGACATGCGCTCATGACAAACATTACACGTATATGTCATGAGAGGTACAATTGTATTTACCCTTTTGTTTCTTGCTCTTTCTTACCCCTCTCTCTCGTAGCCAAGGAGCCTCATCGCAAACCTCTTGGCAGGTCCATCTACTCTGGCCTCTGTTCATTTTGGCCGGGACAGCTCTTTGACCAACCATGCAGCAGTTGGCATAAGCGATGGGGCATCTGCCTTGCGTTCCCTTTCCCCAGTCAGCACCAGTCTTCATTTAAGAGGCAGCCTGAGTGCAGCTCACAGGGCTCTTGGCCACACCTCAGTCATGAGCAGGCCAATGGCAGGCTCTGGGTAGGAAGTGCTCCTTCAAAAATATGTCTCAACTAAATTCCTTTTCAGGCTACAAATTTTAATTCATAGTCTTCTGCTATTCTCTCGTTGTTGTCTTCTCACCCACCTATTTCCTTTGTAAAAACTACTCCGTCCACATTCTTGCATTCTCTGCATGCAGGACTGATGCCAGGACTGTGAGCTCAGGCAGCAGTGCATGGGAGGGCCAGTTTACCAGTTTGGTCCTATCCGAGTACGCCTCCACTGAGATGAGCATCCATGCACTTTACATGCATGAGGTAAATGTGTATGTGAGACAAAAAGAGTATAGCTTAAGCTGGTTTGAACTTGAATAAACTATGAATCTGTCCTCTTCATTTGAATATCTCACGTGCCTTCTCCATCTTGAGCCCCACTCATCCATAGTCTGTTCTCCCCCGTAGCACCATAAGCAGCAGTCCCGTGGTGAGCTTTCCCGTCACACGTGGCACCGGCAGGAGAGTGACGAAAGCAGTGACAGTGTCCCCGACGAGGTTAGGGGTGACCCCAGTTCTCACTCCAGAAACCTTTCCCGCTCTCACACTTTCCCAACCTCGGTTCCCAGTCCTAGTGCTATTCCCACTTCAGCCTCAGCCAACAGCAGTACAACCCTGGGCCAGGAGGGGGCTCTACTACAGCGCAGCAGTCAGTGGCACTATAGTGGAACCAAAACAGGTATCTACGGATCATTGTGGTTATCACTCCATGCCAGTGAATTATTTTCAGTTGCTATTTATCTCTATGTTATCAGCCCTTGTCATCATTATTGAACTAAGCAAATCTTTACTGTTGTGCTGTATGCTTCTCTTTTTTAACTTCCCTTTTATGTTTTGCTCTTTTCCAGACACTTTGGCTGCAGGGGGAAAGGTGGTGAGGTCAGCCCGTGTACCAATGGGAGGATGGGCAGAGGAAGGTCAGGCAGCAACACGGCACCACGACCCACTACCAGAGGAGAGTTCTGAAGATGAGATTCCCCCTAACATACACAAGGTGAATGCAGTTTGCCTGTGTTTAGAGTGAGTGGTGTGGTGTAATTTGTTTTTGAGAGGTGTGTATACTTGAAAGGACTTAATTTCTTGTTTTGTGTTTCGCACTTCAGGTAACATAACTAAGCTGTGTGAATGAGCATCAGCCTCCCGCCCTCAAACATCCAGTCACACATCCTCATCCAAACTCTGCCCCAGGACTGACCATCGCATCTGACGGAGATGAAGATGTAGCAAAGTGGCATCTTATCATCTCTACAAACAATCAACCAGTGAAATCATTCACATTAGCTTAAATGGATGCCATCATCGGCCTTCTGAAGAGACATTGGGCTAATCACATATTGACTTACTATATGACATACTGCTTTCCTAAGCAGGCAAACAGGGTGACAGAACACATGTATCCAAATAGGACGTACTGGATCAAGTTCTTACAGCCATTAAAACCCTCAGATCACACTGTACTCTTTTATAATGTTCATGATTACACAATGAAAGTGCATGTGTTGCTGCAATGTACAAAGAACCCTCTGCAAATTTGGTGGCACTTTCACATTTCATTGTGTCACTTAATGAAAGGTCATAACCATTTTGGCCTAAATGTGATCACATGGTCACAGCAACAAACAATTTACTGCCTGTGCTATTTACAAACCACGCGCTGGGGCTGGGGGAAGTGAGGATTCTGAAATGTTTTCTGTATTTAATAATGATGTCATTCACCAGAATGTGTTAAGAAATATGATGGTGACATGCTGACTTTCATTGTGTGTGTTTGTTATCCTAACAGTAGCAAAGAGACTGTGTGTCCTACACAGTTCTTTGTTTTCAGTTGACCTCTGTTCAAAACAAATGAGGGCCTCAAATCATTTAAAATGCACCTGACATTTTAAAAATTGCATATTTCACTATTTCTGGATATTTGTTCTCATTATCTTCTGTATTTATTGTACTTCCATGTTGAAGTAAATGTTCTGAAACTTTTCCAAAGTCTGACAATGTTTGCACAACACCATGTTGTAGAAAAAGAAATTTGATCAGGTAACAGCAATTAAATAGAACATTGAATTATCAAATGTAAGATATTGTAAGGCCAGCATTTTGTGATGTGTATGGATCCACAGATGTATGCAAGTGCATTTAAGGATTCAACCCAAGTTGTCATCATTTACTGTTAGGGATGGGCTTGCTCTGCAGACAAACTGCTGCCTTTCTGTGTGCACTGAACGGCTGCAGACGAGGCTATTTTAAACCATATTAAATCGACTTCTGTGCCATAGGAGAAAATCCTCAAGTGCATGACCATACACTCATGCCTTTAAATATTGAATTAGAAGGCTGTAACCAGAAGGATGTAATCCACAGCAAACACAGTGTACCCCAACCAGATTCCTCTACATCCTTCTTAAAATCTTCATTACAGCTTGCACACTCTTCAGTTCTGTTCCCCATTCCAAGTATGCACTTTAATAATTTAATTCATACGATGTAATTTCACTTATTTGTACGTTTATTTTTATTTATCAACGGGATGTGCCATAAGGATTGAGAGATGGCATTGTGAAACGAGGCTGTATTATGCAGTTGTGTTTTTTGATCAGGAGAAGACTCAGTACTAGAGTAATAATTGTACTTTGTAAAGGAAAGGGTTTTTACGTGCTGTAGCTTAAAATTAGTGTCTGATATTTTTCTGTTTTATAGATCCTGTAAAGTACCATTTTGTACAGTTGTAAATTCATCCATTAAAGTCAAAGCAATGATTTTGTGTGTAAATTGAAAAACTACCAACAAATATTGAGGGTGGCTGGATGTTAAATGCACACTGTCAAGAATTAGACCGGGAATACTGCATTTTAAAGTCACGTTGGTTTATACTTTTTCATTCAGCCTGAGTGGAGTTGCTGTAACTCCACCTCGGGTAACTTGCCTGTAACATTACCTGCACAGTCGCGAAATTAATGAGTGGGATTCACTGCTAACATTACGCGTTAAGCTAAACCAGGAAGTGTTATGTCACCAAATAAAACGTAAGGCGTTCTAGAGTCACACAATATATAAATATATATATAAAACGTGCGACACGTGTATGTAAGAATGAATTTGTTTTCAGGAGTTTAGCTTGTCGTGCCCATTCATTCAGCGTTATTTTTCCCATTCGTGATCCGACAAGAAGTGAAGCAGTGCAGAAGTCTGCAGTAAGTACGGAGAAAAACCCATCTGCGCGTAATGTGATTGGTCAATCCTTATCACGTGACGGTTAAACACGTCCCACATCTTTCTCTGTTTTGTATGAATATGGCCCCATAATTTTAAATACAGGCTACGCAAACCTAGACATAACCTGAAACACAACTCTTACCCTAAAAATGCATAAAGTTTGTGTATTCGTTGGCTTTCTTCAATTCCGGGACGGTTCTTTTGGGTTCTTCCGTATTGGCTGCATACCGTTGGACTGTCCGCCTTTTTGTCGGATCACGGGTGGGAAAAAGATAACGCAGAGGGATCTCAAAACCGGAAATTTGGAAGCGCTTAGATCGGAAGAGCGGCGTGGCGGGAAAGG
>OMOW01011210.1:10661-33309 GCA_900312555.1 Lamprogrammus exutus | reverse complement strand
ACCTGAGATCGTTTCCGGGGCTGAGGATCAGATCAGGGGTAGGTGGCTTCACAGAAATGTAAATTTTGCTGCCAATACTTTCCACAAAACACGGATGAAATACCTTCAATTTGGATTCCGACAGCGTCAGCAGAATAAGCAAATCAGTCGACAACAGGCTGTTTTAGCTTCAGTTATCGACTGTTGTATTTTCTTGTTGAAGGCTTTTTGCATCTATCAAATAGGCTGGAGACACTGAACCTGGAAAGATAAATTTGCATTGTTCTCATGGCTGTGCTCTTTGTTCTTTATACAACGTGGAGCCAAGCCCACACAACATTACCCAATAACTTTATCCTGTTTGGTGGCTTTACTCTTCAGCTGCTCCCCCTCCCTGTGGGCTTGCAGCTCACGGAGCTCAATGATGTCTCGCTTCTCCCAGGAGATGATGTGTGCGCGTTGGCGGGTGCAACAGGTCACCTCTGCCCACACGACTCCCCCAATCCGTTCTTCCAGTAAATGCAAAGATGCAAGCATCTATAATGTGCTGAGGAGGTCGCACTCATAGCGTGTTATTCTCTCAAAAAGAAACACTGGGTTGTCAGCCGTGCAATGAAAAGGAAGTGCAGGCTTGATTCCTTCCAGTAAAGTGGAAACCCAAACACAACCACACACACTGGTACCTAAATGGGTTTTTAGCAGTGATTAATGTTGAACAAGAATATATGCATTTGTATGACATTGTGGTCATCAATTTGCTGCATGGTTACAGTGGACTGTACTGAATCTGCATTGTGCAAATAAATGCAGAAATGTTGTGTAATTCTCCTTGAATCTTTGAAAAGATTTATAATAACCCTAACCCACAAATAAATCATGCAGCTAACTAAAAGGTACTGCATTCATATACAGTATATACTGTTTTTTCTAATAGTGTAGGTTAGAATACGTTGCAACAAAAATCGATGCATAGAAAACAAAAAGTAATTTTCAAGAGTGGAAATTAACTCTCACAATCCCTATAAATACACCCAACCTAGTGTAAACTCTGTAGCATAAGAGGCATTCACATGTGGCCTTTCCTTCAAAACAACACCACTGTCTTTCGTAAGATGTTATAAAATGCACAGAATGCATGAATCCAGCTCAAAATGCCTGGCTAATCACATGAACAGCCCTCCATTCTCCCAACCTTAGAACAAGCTTATCAAATGTGCTCCTTCTCCTGCTTTCCCCTTCGGGGTCTTAATCCCTCTTAGCGAGGATGTATGAAACGTGCCACCTGCTTCCATTCATACACTTTGAGGCCCGACTGCCCTTGTGACACCACGCCGCCCTTAATCTCGTAAAGAAATGCACAGAGCTTCATCCAGATGCCGCTACACGCTGAAAAGTAATTCAGGTTTAGGCATCACTTAGATATATGCATGGTTCCAGAATGAAAGTAATTTTGTTGCACAATAACACTACTAGCTGCTTCTATTTCTAAATAAGTTAACGTCATTAACTGAGTGATAATAAATAATGAATTGTTTACACACCATATTGGTACCTACTTTTGCATAGTTAGTCCATCAAAATTACAGCAATCCTTCAGAACCAAATCCCTTCCATGCCAGACGAGAAAGATGGAGCATGTGAGAAGAAGCACAAACCCTGCGACTCTCTTGAACTATGGGATAATGCTCGTAATGTTTATTAACCATCTATCTATAAATCTAGCTACGATCTGGAATAATGCAAACAACGAGGAGTTACGGCGTTACCACTGTACTCCATTACACAGTACAATTTTAACAAAACTGTTTTATTCAAAAGGATTTGTCTGGCTCCAACTTGCGGGCTTCAACTCTGAACCAACTTAGCCAAGACAAAGCAATAAACGTAATTCCTCTGACCATTTCTCTAATGATTGTGATGGACAGAAACAAACAAAACCGTGGCGATATAGCACTCTATAGTAGTCCTTCAATCACATTGTATAAAGCAATACAAATGGAATAAAATACAACAAAACAAACCCAAAACGTCTTCTGCCCTATCTACTGTACATACAGCATGCATGCCATAGTCATGTACTGCATTGGTCTCCAGTGAGGAAGGAAACATTCCTCATTCCATCTTCTTCGATCCCATAAAATCCAGTATCTCTAGAGGAATGTGGTGAGGCTGACAATTAACGGTCACTGTGATGATGCATGTTTTCCCACATAACTTGCTGATATTACCCAGAAAGAGACTAATGGGATACTACACATCATCTGGCTCAGTGCCTGCCCTGTGTACTAGGCCACAAACAAACCCATGACCACCAGAGACCCCCCCACCAAGAGTTTAGTTATTCTAAAACTGAATTTATGAAACAATGTAAAAATGATTGACTGGAAAGTAACAATTTCTCAGTCACAATTTAAGAATCTACAGGACTGGGCCCGTTCTCGTTTGTGATATTTGAAATTTAATGCAAAGCAAAAACACAAAGTTTGCTCATCACATGAGTGCATCAGGTCAGCATTATCCCACAGATAAGGATCTTTTGGAAGAATTATGGAAGTTTGGAAATTACTGAAGAGTATAACCTGTATCCACCTGGAGCAGAGAAAAGAAAGGACAAGAGAGAAATGAGATAAAGGTTAGGAGTCCAGATTTTGAAGTAGGGAAGGGAGCAAAATCTGCTTAAGCCCTCATAATTAGCGGGCCACCCTAATCTTGCCTTAAAATCTCATTCCACTTACAATGAATCATCTGAACCAAGGTATATGGACAAAGGTATACGGACCGCTTAGGCCCTTTACTTACAGTAAAGCCAGAGGATAATTAAATGTATGTGAAATACAATAAATTACGAAAAGTTTTGCATGTAAAATCAAACTGTAATGTATCCTGTTTCACGTATTATATATAAACACATAATTCAACAACAGACGATGAACAAGTTCAGTTCAGTCTTGTTTATTGTCTTTAGTGGCATCATCTGACTTCACTATCCGTCTCCTGCACTGCACTGTCAGGATCAAAAGTGAAGTATTTAGATGGATTTTTTTGTAAGGTGCCTTTAATTTGCCTTTGTAGAATCCCATTCAGGACGACATGGGTTACTTAAACAAGGATGGAGATGTCAGGCTGCATTAGCTTCCAGACAGACGGTGCACCCAGAGGATTCAGCAGTGCCGGGAAATCAGTCATTAAATTTGCAGCCATTCTGCGGCGCTCCGACCGTCTGCTTCGGGGACGAGGAGAGCGTTTCACGGTCCGGATGCTTCCACCACAATATGGTTCAGATTTCTGATTTGCCTCTCAGATAAAAGAGTCTCCGGTAATAAATGATACAGAGACCTAGTTATGAAAAGGCTGTGGTGAAGTTTAGTCATACAGAGACGGACAGAGACACATCTCTAAAGAAACATCTTTAAACATCTTTGCACAGCAGGCGCTAGAAAGGTGCCCATGAAATATTTACAGCATACTAATAAGTTAGAGTCTACCAAATAGGCCAGTGCTAAAAGCTAAAAATATATATATTTGCTTGTAGTTGTACACTTTTATACAGTAGAGAACCAAATCTGAACATACATATTATAAGCCATATATATTTTACAGTGAAGCTTTCATTTCAGAGACGCCTGATTGCTGTTATGAGTTTTCACTTTAGACACAAAGGAAGCATTTATGGATGGATTTATTTATGAATTGATCTAATTCATTTAAACAACTCAGACTGTTTGCTTAAAGCTATATGGTAAGAACAAACACGCTTAGGATTTATAGTCATATGTATGTATTAAATAAATTGAGATGTAAACCCTCACAGAAAATGCATTATGTGATATTTCCAATATTTAGTTTCAGTCTAGTGTCAACATAAACAACGACATCAGGAAAAAATGAGCGCAAAACAAACTCAAACTGGAATCAATGAATCTATTCTGTTTTTGGTTGTAGAAGTCATTACCTGCGTCATACAGAATTCACTATTGTTGGCGTGCAATTATCTTTCTGATAATCGCCGTGATGTTTGTCGCCGTGTCCCCGGCTAAATGCAGCTACACTTTGACTTTGTTTACAGCTTTTTGTTCATCTGTTGTAAACAAAGGGTTTTTTGTTGTTTTTATTTCAAGGGCCCTTCCCCCGTCTAGCTTTTGTCTCTGAAAGCCCCCGGTTTGTTGTTAGAAGCCTGGCTCTCCTGCCCCCTCTCTTGCCTCAAAGCCGCTCGCAGATGAAAAATTTATGACTGTACGCCTTGAAAACGCCTCACACCCCATTTGAAAGCGCTGCTGCTCCTCTGATGCAGCCCCCACTGATGGCGACCGCGTCTGCTCTCTTCGTTCGAGCGGCGCTTTTCCTCACAGTGGGAGTGCAAATCAGGGAGACAGGGTGGGTGGGTGTCTGTGGTACTCACTAATGAAGGACACATTTTTCCTTGGCTTTTGTGAAATAATCAGAAATTGATTAGATGCTTTTTAAAGGCACTGACTGCAAAATTCTCCCCCATACACTTTTTTTTTTTAACAGTACTTGAATCTGTTTGCATTTTCTTATGTTTAGATAGCATCACATTAGAAAAATTTGTTTATTATTGAAAGGAATTTTACTGTTTTAGAAGAAATATGAGCAAAACGTCTGTGGCAATGCCTCAGATGTCCCACTTTCATAATAAAGTAGACAGTGCTCAGTGAGATGTGCTCATGGAGTAAAGCACCTGCACATTTAAGAACTCCCCTGATATACTGAATACGCATATTTTACATCTATATTCTTCTCAGTAACATGTTATTTAGTTCAAAACCCACTCATTACAAACGTGCAAAATACACAATGTATAATTTTGACCACAAATAACAGGATTTTTACTACGAATTACTATCCTGTACTTGCTACACTATATTTAAATGTTAATAAAATTATCATTCAATTCCTGATAATTCCTTTTTTCCACGACAGTTTGAATATATAAAAATGATATAAAAATATCAGCTCTTACTTTAATATTTATAGTATAATTCTATACAGTATATTGCCCAAGCAAAGGAAACAATAGGTTAAAAATAAAACAAAGAAAAAAGTTTTTAAAAACCCATCACAAAGACTACAATACTTTTCTGAATATATTCTCACATTTTCTTTAATTAAATTATTATGAGCTAAATAATTACTTTACAACTGTCTAGTTTACTGTGCGTGGAACATCATTATACCGTACCTGGCTCATTATTCAGGCTTTCAATGGTAACAAATGTGTTACTCACTCTATTGTAAATTAATGTGCGTCTGTCATTCAATGGGGGAAGATTTCTGGCACCGCTCACAGTGACGATGACAACCTCTGTTCCAGGGCTGGAGACATCTACAGAATCCTTTCCATCCTCGGGATCCTCGGCAACCTGAGAGAGACATTTTCACACATCCTATGACGAGGTGTTGATGTGCAAACAGAGGAAACAATAAAAACAGCATGCTTTGTTTATTTAGTCCTATGGAGTGAATGAGCACCAGCACATAAGATGCTGATGGCGTTACCATTCACAACCATGTATAAGCTATAATGTCTTATTAAAAGAAGGACAGAATCTTGTCTTACAGGAAGGTATTTTAAAAATATGAGCTCCACAGCAGGATAAGAAGACTGCTGAGTTTAGGTTTGCTTCGTAATTTGAGTTTCTAGCATACATGCAGGGATAAAAGTAACATAAAATATTCCAATTACACTGAACAAAAGAATGAGGAAGAATTCTTTCGTTCACAGACCTTGGCAAACCCTTCCATATACAGTAGAGCAAGTCGCTCTCGTTCCTAAGCAACAGGTAATTTCACAACATACCCTGAATGCGGTAGCTTTTCATTGTGCTTCAAACTAAAGTCACATCAAATGGCGACCCTGAGCCACTCAGTATTGTTCAGAGCTTGGGGGCGAAGTCACGCATGTCACTGAAATAATTAGTGGAAGAAAATGAGGCAGCATTCATCTTCAGCACAAGGACTTTTCCTGCATCACATGAACCAACATTCCCCCGCACAACCGGCGGTTTCCTGGCACAAATGACTATGATGAAAACCAATTCACTGCAGGCAGCTTCCAACAAGTGGCCGTCAAGCTTTTGGGATGAGCGTTAGGATGAGCTTCTGACAAACACTAATGTTGGCATTCAAAAGACGTAGCAACTTCCTCTTCCATAATATCATAATTAGTCGCATATCAGGTGGAATTACACGTGACACCATATATATTTAGACTTGCTATAATAGTTAGATAGATAATTGACTGAAGACACATTTCATTCAATTAATCATCTTGCAAAATAACAAGAGCTGTGGTAGGCAGATAGTTCGATCACCTCAAGCTTATTTTTCTAGAGTTTCCTGACAGAATTAGCCGATAATCTTGAAAATCTATTTCTGGGAATAAACTCGCTGACCCTCACAGAATGTGAACGTTGGATTGTGAACGCAAACAAGCCAATCAATAAATACTAAGAGATAGGTAAGAAATGAGCCAATATGTTTCACAACAGAAACTTGGATTTGTTATAGCAGGGACAAAAAAACCAAGTGTAACTAAAAACATTAATGGCTCCGTTCTGTTTAGGCGTAGCAGTGAATCGGCATGAAAAAATACCAAGATCATGGCACTGGGACACCGAAATGGAATGCAGCCATTGTTAATATCATTAGTTACACCTCTGCTGTGAGAAAACACAATTGTTTTTGAGTAAAATGTAAAATGTTCTATAATAAAATGCTCTTATTCTGTACAGAGAAGACAAAGGTAACATGTAAAGAATAATTTATATTATTATTTTATATGTCATATTGAATAGTATTAGATACGTTTATGCATTGTATTTTTCTACAATAAAATATTTATTTTCCTGCAGTAGATTTAAAACTATCAAATTCATTCAGTGCACACAAAATGTAACGTATTCACACACCATTTACTGACCCTCGCTACAATATGCTGCCGCTGTTGGATGGCTGTACGTACCACACTCTGACTGTGCGGGATAAACCCCAGCATATTCTTACTTTTGTCTGGCAGACAAGAAGAGGCTCCCTGCTGCTGGAGATGGACAACAACAGGGCATCAGCTTGGTCTCACAGGACTCCAGACTAGTCAATAATTCAGAGCAAGACCGAGAAATCTTATAAGGAGGTGGAAAGATAGTGGACAGCGAGGACAACAAAAAGGCAGAGAGGAAGGATAAGGAGGAGATATATTGGGGAGTATGGAGGCTAACTCCTGTTTGCCTGCATATGACCCAGAGCAATAACATGTCAGCAGAGGCTTTGGCGGATTCTACCTGTCAATCAACCGCATTCTCTGTATAAAAACAGTCGATGTGGAGGATGTGAAGAGAAGCATTTCCTTCTGGTGTCTGTGGCTATGGCGCTTTGGCAGAATATGTGTTTCAGGAGATAATATGGGATGGAACATAGATATAAAAGTCATGATAACAGAACAAGGGAGCATTGATCATTGTCTGCAGCGCACTATTACTCATGCAAATATTGTCTGCGGCCATTTGCATGAGTAATAGTTAGCGGCTTAATACCAGCATGAGTGATGATGTGCGATATTAAACTGGCCAGTGGCGTGTGTGAAACTGAGAACTGCCCCAGACAAATGATAAAGATAAGGACTGGCAAGAATAAATGCAAAACAGGGCACGGAAAAAATGATTCTACAAAACACAATAAATGCAACGGAGGGCTGAGACCACCAGTTTGTGTAATACAGAAGATATTGGTTTTGATATGGACAACATTTAGTGGGCACAAGTTGAAATAAGGACAGGACTTTTCACTTTAAATTTATGTATCTGGCTTCACGGGGTGGGTTAGGTCTCTTGTCATCACTATTTATGTTTATCCCAACAAGCTAGTGCTGAACCGAACCGTATTTAATTCAGTCTTTGGAACGGAAAGCAAGTTTCTACGCATTTCATGAATAAGCACTGCAATTTGTAAACCACATTCATATTCCACAGCTTAGATGTTGTACAAATGTTAGGACAAATTGCCATCTCTGAATATGGAGGCGGTGGGGTTTTTTTTTCTTCCTTACTTTAAACTAAAGCAAACAGCCGAAGGCGTGTGGCGTCTGAACAAAAGGAGGAGTCACACAGTGCAGCGCAGCTCCGCTCTTCAGAGGCACAAACTCCCAGCAGGAGTGAGAGGATCCTTTGTCAGACTCGGGGTGCACTTTGAAAAATAAGGCTGCTCTGTGGAGATTCTCTTATCTACTGTACGTATCAGATTACGCCAAATGCCGCGATGATGGTGAACAGAAGACAAAGTATTGCTATGATCTTGTGAATAATGACACATGCTGCATTTACCCACGAATGAACTGCAGAGGAAAATATGGTTTCTCTCTTGCACCTTAATTATGTTAACACACATCTAACCTTCAAATAAAGGACTTCTATCAAGCGTAGTCTTGGACCCATAAAGCCTATAAGCGCTCATGTTCTCATTTCGAATGTCCATCAGGCCAAAAAAAAGATAATTACAACCACAGCAGTAATTATCTACAATAACAACAGTTCTGAATCGACGGTGCCTTTAGGGTCGGTTAAGCAAACCGGCCCTGAAGTGCTACTATCCTCCCCCACGTGTAAGCCACCTCCCTTCCACTCAGCGGGGGCACGTACATGCAAATGACAATCTGTTGCGGTGCTAATTAAGGGCTGGGTCACATGAAAGAGAGAGGGCTGTGTGACTCCTCCAGCTCAGAGAGGTGTGTGTGTGTGTGTTTTTTTATGATCCAAGCACACGGCGGGGGGGGTGGGGGCGCCTGCTGAGGGAAGCAGGTTACAGCGATTCTTAATAAATCAGGATCGGGAATCGACTTTGAAGCTGCCTTTCAGAGCTGTGCCATTTGGTTTCAAATCTGACGCGACAGGATGGATTCTTGGGACCCCGTCCACGCCATGCCCACTGGGGTTTAGTGTGGATCCTCTCCGGGAAACATGACTCAGTTTCCCATGATAGTCATCTGAGCAATCAATCGCATGATGTCACTGTGACAGAGGGTGGATATCAAACCCAGTGGAAACCATGATGACAAATGCGGTAACATGATACAGAGCAGATGTTTCCATTAAAAAAAAAAGAAGTAAAGATGAATTAATCAGACTTTGATTGCATGTTTGCTTTCCCTGTCCCGGGTGGCTGCAGAGCTTCACGCATCATCGTCAACACCAAATTAAGAGAACAGGCGTCCTCGGAGAAACGCAGGGGATGACAGAGATATCGCTTTTACCATCGACTCCCGCCTTGAAGAATCACGAGCGTCTTTTATCACGGCCGCCCTGACTCTGAAACACATCGGTTCAGATTACCTCACAGTCATTTTAGTTTCAAGTCTGGCCCTTGTAAATACAACGCACCTTAAAACTCTAATTTAGACGTTACACAATATGTAATGGGTTTAACGTGGAATAAATCATTCGAAAAGAGGTTTATTCAACAATAATCACCCGCTGATACGTTATCCCCCTTAATATGAATAATTTCACAAAATACAAGGATTTTAAAAGAATTTATAACTAATTACAAGCTTCCGCTACTCTGCGCTAGCCTAGCAACGCAGAGTCAAACCTACTAGCTAGCTATGATGCTAGGATGTCGACGTCCATATGTTGTCACTTTTCATTTTGAAAACCTGACACGTCTTGGGTAAGTCGGGTACCAAATCAATGCTAGTTTGTAGCGGCAATGCTAGTTTGGAGCTAGCTAGGAATGCTGGCGACTCTTGGCGCACTGATACAAAGAAGCTCGGCCATGCGAAACAGCAGTGAACTTTAGTTGCCCGGATGACCGGTCCGTTATCAAGTTTCAGCGGTCATTATTAAGACAATAATTGATCACAGACTGCTGCACTTGACCAATCAGAATCATGACAGAGAGCTGTATAGTACTTTTTTTTAATACATTACAACAAGCCTTTTCTTGTGTCAGACTGAATCCTTATTAATGGCCGTTTGTCCTTTAGTGTCGGATGAATGCGCGTCTTTGTTTGTGCAGTGACATGTGGAGAACAGCTTTTTGGGCTAATGGAGTCTGGCATGAGTGATCTTTGCAGGGCACCCAAACAGAGCGACGGCACCGAAGTCTCGCTGAGATTTCTCATTAGCTTCAGAGGAATCCAGATACCCAAACATCGCACCATTTGTACCGCGCCGACTTTTACAAATCACCATGTCGACCGTCCCTCCGACTTCAAAGGAAGTGCTGCAATCCGTTCAGTGTGGCGGGGGACGGTGTGATTTGTTTTCTCTTTTAGCGTTAAAGGAAAACCAAAGAACAGCAACAATGTCTCATGTATTTCTTTGCTACTTATAATGTTATATATGTGATATATAAAAGGGGTCATAAACAAACAGCGCTCAGAAGTGTTATCAGGGGATACATGGATTTGTAATAAATGTTTTTACAAAAACAGTGTCGTATTCTCTTATCACTTCTGTGAGATAATTGGACCAACTTGTGCGGAAGTGACCGAGGAAGTAAGCAAGCACTGCAAACATTTTACGACTGCGGGTCAAAATCCTTCAGTTAACAGGGGACTGGGCAGAACATCAATACGCTGATAAGAAAACCTCTCTCTTATGCCGCGATAACTGAGATCTGATTACTTTTGTAACCTGTGGAGGCAATGAAATCGTTAATATTGATCCAGTATGTGATACAGTAGTTTCAAAATCCATCCATAAAAATTAAAAGTTATCGGAACAAATGGTCAACGATGGCCTAAAATTATTACAGAGTTGATTCAATACATCTCTGACACAGTTTTAGCAAAAAGTTAACATTATGAGCTTTAGAAAGGTAGGATTTGTAGAGTTATAGTTGTATTGGATTGCATTAGATTGTACAGGTGGCCTCCGTGTAATCACCGGCGCTCGCTTATTCACACTATTTATTAATACAAAACAAACCAAGTCCCACCCGTGCAGCCAGTATTAACTTCAGTAAAGGGATGTTCAAAGTAGCCGCTGTGGGAATGTGTGCATATAACGCGAGTGGGGGGGGGGGATTTCTTAAATAGTTAGGACGTAACAATGGCGCACATTTTTCATTGGGCCTTTTGTGCGTGGCAGGATCTTCCCCACAGCCGCTGATAACTGAGCTCTTGACTCAGCCTCATTCCAGCAGAGACGTGTGAAAGCCAAGCATCTCTGAACACACAGTGAGACATGTCTGGAGCTTCAGATTATGAATACATTATTCATCTGAGGAAATCTAACGGATACGAAAACCAGGAAGACGACCGCTCTGCCAAGCGCGGTCAAACTCAGGGCCTGTGGCAGAAAATGGCCGAAAGCAGTGCCAAGTGAACTGCACCGATCCAACGGAGAGGTCACATTAGCTTTGACTCAAACTATAAAAACATACAAATATGTGAAACAGACTGCGCTTCGAGCAACGTTGCAGCATAATGTAACTATGGTTGGATGGAAATCAGGCATAGGCAGATTATCCATACATTAAATGCAATTATGGTGGTAAATATTTCAAGGCATATACTGTATCTAACGTCTCTAAACTGAAACACCAAACACACACAAACGCACTCAGCCAGCTAATCAGTATTTTCTGCCCTCAATTAGCTCTTTTGGGACAGTTTGGCAAATCTCACATTTTCATAGCAATTACGTTCGGCATGCTGGGGTGACATTTCATTTTGCTATTAAAACGTCGGAGTTGCGAGAAATGCAAATCCCAGTGCACGTTGCTAAGACACGGACATCTACATACACAGCGTGTTTTCTGGGATGGATTCTGTGAATGAGAAGCATTTTCAGTGCAAATTGATGTGGCTGCCATGAAATTGTCTTCAGACATTAGAGCTTTTTGTGTCTCTTCTTAGGAAAACCACTAACTTAACACTGAAATAACATGACATCATTCTTAAACACATATGCAAAACGTGCACTAAACAGAATTGTTAGAGTGTAGGAAAACAAGCAATCCACTGATTACAAGAAAAAACAAGAGGCTATGAAAACATATCAATAAGCTTAAACGTCATAACCTGCAGTTTTATAGGTCATACGATAAGGCCAAAACAGCGGAAATTTAACAATCAATCCAGCACACAGCATGACCTACATCGGTACGTGGAAATGGATACACACGAAAGCTTTGAAATTTATGTCAGTGTGCACATAGACCACCCAAATAACATTTTCATTTCCCTGATAAACACACACACACACACACACACTCAGTGACAGAGCAGAGGCCACGGCAAGGACACTATCTATCACACCGACGTGTGCTATATCACTACTCAAACACAATATACACACACACACACACACCATCTGAAAGAGCAATAACATATTATATAAATATCAGATCTTTAAATCTTTGCTCTGTTTACTTTCAAAGAATGGCTGTGTTTCTTCTTAGTTTTTTTAGCTCAGTAAATTAGCTCCTTACGCCGCAACAAGCAGACAAGCTACATGATTATGGTTTCTGAAAAATAAAATCTTTTATAAACAAGTGAGGTAAAACTGGCATTGCAGTAAATAAAGATCCTTATCACATTCCGGAGTGTGTGTGTTTTTTTCCCCGAGGTGTTCTCCGGTCGCACTGTTATATAAAGAGGATTATGAAACAGCAGCTCACACACGACCCCGTCTGCCACAACATAAATTCGGAGCACTTGTCAGGCAATCGCGGGAACGTGACAGACTGAGGGCCGAACACCAGCGTGTCTGCAGCAAAGTGATCACGACCACTTTAATAACCATCAGGGAGATTTGTACTTGTCACCGGCTCCTTTAGATACAGCATCCCATTCTGAGCGCTCATGAACAGACAAATAAATCTTTTCACACCAGGCCGACCACAATAACAACCATAAATCAGCACAGAAATGACCTGTATGGCTGAAAATTATTATTTTTGGCCAATGGCGACGGCTTAATCGTCTTACGAAGTCAAAATGCAACTACTATATTAAGATGCGTTACATAATTGGATTGTTCTAGATGAACTTTTCAGACTATATTAAATCTTTCTGGCAGTCTATAGTAATATAAATATACGTGCAGTGTGAATGGCGCAAAAACAGTCATTATTGTTTATTTTGGGCAGTGTGCCCGAGTGTAAATAGTTAATTGAATTAACCAATGTAAATCCACGCGTCTAAGTGTGAGGCATGTGGAGGTAGAGTGGGAGGGGAGGTGTTGGAACGCGCTTACGCTGACTGAACGTTTCTGATATTTACATCTGTCCAACGCAGTCCAGCTTCATTACAGCTGTCAACAGAGAGAAGCTGTTCTTTCATGTCAACTCAAATATACATGTTTTTCCACCGCGAACCCACACAAATCCAATTATGTTGTAATTGACTGTTACAAGGCTCATTGATTATGACAGAGGCAATGCAGCAGCCTGAGCCGGAGAAATATTTCCCCTGCAATTAGTCCCAAGACCCAGGAGGCCTTGAGGGTGGCGTGATTTAATACTGAGGCAATAATAATATTCCTTCTGAATCGACAATGTGAACGATAAAATGTTGATATTTCTGCAGCACAAGAAAGAGGAATAAAAGATTCATCAATTCACAGTTTCTAGCTAGACACACTTTCATGTAGCTTCATTCATCTGAGGCGTCACCTTAAATGAAACTAGACATGGGTGGGAGAGCTTTAGAAACCCCAATGGAATTACTGGCAAAAATGTAATTCAAACATATCTAGTAAAGAATAACTAAAACTAAAATGACAGGTGAAAATCTTAACATCTGTTTAAAGCTAATTTGGCCCCAGATTTTTCAACTTAGTCAAGCAGACATGAGTTTTTATTATGATGATGTGTGTTTTCTTATGGTTAATTATTTCTTCAGGTGCAATTTTTAATCCAGGGTCAAATTTTAACAAAATAAAGTCAAACGTTGCACTCACTCAGCCATATGAAAAGGTCACAGGGTCATCTTGGCTTTTTGTCTTGATGTGCAGGTCTTAGCTTTCTTTATAAAGCTTCACACACTTCACACAGGATGAACCAAGTCACTCTGGTTTTCCCATTTCTGCCAGTGACAGGAAGACAGAAACAAGTATGGTCATGTATTTACCATCTGTATGTGCAGTGAATGTCAAATCCTGCACAAAATAAAATATTCATGTTAATCCTCTGAACATACACCATCTGATCAAGATGTGTGAAGATGAACTGCTCTCTTCCAAGGCCGGAAAGTCAAAAAAACACATCTCTGGAGCTGCTGTGCGACCATGGATGACCTCGGTAATGGTGAAAACAAGACTAAACAACAGAATAAGTAACAGCATAAAATGAAAGACTAAAAAACAAAGGCACAAAATAAAGTATTGTAAGAGTGAAAAAATAAACAAAACAAAGGGTGCAGATCTAAGACAACTTAAATGTAATAATTGTTGAAGCCAGTCTGAGATCTTCTGGATATTTGCCCCAGCTCTGTGCAATATAGTAGCTAAAAATAGCTCAGCAGACCAGAGCCAGCAGGTGTTAGAGGTCTGGTGGTCTCATATAAGATCACAGATGTATTTTGGGCCTAAACCATAGAAATATCTTTGACACAATGGAAGCCTGTGCACAGATTTGAGAAATGGATCAAGAGCCGGGTTTTCTCAGGACTCGAGCAGCAGTACGCAGAGGTTTTATAGAAAAACCCGAGAAAAGCCTATTAAAGTTCCCCAACATACCAGAAAAGGCATGGATTACTTTTCTTAATCTTGTACGGTCATGAATTTCATTGCTATATTTTAAGGTGGTAACAAGCTGACTTTGGTATTGTTGTATCATGCCTGTTTAAGTTCAGACCTGAACTGATATAGTATTGAAACATGGTTAGACCGATAGAAAAAGCTGTTGACAAAGTGTACAAGGTCATCAGCCAGCTAAAGACAGTTTTAAAAAGCTTGAAGTTACAATATTAAACCGCGAGTTGAAGGCATTAGATGCAGAAACAGTGACGTCAGGGATTCTCACCACATCAGTTGTTGTCTTTTTACCAGCAAGATTAACAGTACAGATTGTGCCTGGTAATGCCAGTGAAGGTCTGGGTTGGAGCAGACATTGCGGTGGAAGACAGGGGTGAGGAGAAGGGAGGACCAGGAGGGAGGGTGGGATGAAATACTGAAAGACAGTAAGGGACAGTGTGTTGAGTTCTTTGATGTTGCGGGTATGGTTACAAGCTTTGGTATAAAGCTCTTTATCACACAGATATTCTCAACCTTTAGCCCTCACTATTCTTTTTATTTGATCAAAAAGAGACTAAAACATGATCACATTCCATCTCGCCACACAGTAGACACAGTGCACACTGTATCTGAGTAAAGTGAAGACAAATCGTTTTTTTCGTGGCGGTGCAGACCTCACGCAGGGCAGTCTGCTTACTGGCATCGCTGCATCAGTGTCTGTGTCTGAAGGAGGACGTTCAGCTGTGAGTTGCACTTCTTCTCCACAGTCACTCAGCAGAGGATTCTTCAGAGTTAGGATCAGAAAATACTGTCCCTGATTTCTGAAGTGCACACAATGCTGTCAAATCTGAAATCTGAAATGCTGCAGAAACGGTTACAAGGACAACCATAGGTGTTCTTTTGTTACACTGCTGCAGCTACAGGAAATGTCAGCTAAGCCAAGACCTTAACAGGCTGTCAAGGTAAAAATACAAAACATACACTTTTGGGATTTTTGTCCTTATTTGAAACACCCTGAGATTTTTTAAAGCGGTGTATAAATATTACTTTAATTCATTTCAAAATGCAAAACGTCAAAGAGCTGCACATCATTTACCTTTGGAGATAAAAGTTTAGCAAAATGTCTACATTCCGGCCTTTGCCTTGGACTTGACCACATTCCTTGGTCTCCTCAACAGAATATTTCACAACATTTTTTTTCCCCTCAGCCTGCATGCCCCAGCAGTTTTATGATGTTCCTGCCGCTTCAGACAGTGCAAAGTCCCCACTTGACACCGCAGAGGTCAGATAACAGCACAGAAACGCCGCTGCTCGTGAGCCTGTTGATGTGTCCGTGTGATTATTGAACCTTTGTGAGGTGGGTGTTCACCGCTGCACGGAGGAAAGTGATGAAGAGCAGAATATAAAGCTCCCCTGAACCCAGAGAAACACAGAGGAAGCGGCAGGTAAGAACATTTCTGCATGCGTAATGTTGTTTTAGCGTTTTTGGCTTGTAGACAACTGAGTCAATTATGGTCAAGTCAGACACACCTGCATCTAATTAAACATAGAAACATCCATCTCCCGCTCTTAACACAACTATAGCAACTAAATCTATTGTGTAGATGACAGTTGCTACTTTAATCGAGCACATTAATCGACTATCCTTACCTGCAGATGGTCATATGTAGCCTAGCATCATGTTTAGTATAATTTTTTGCATGTGATTTCCGTTCTAGTATTTTCACAATAAATCAAAACGTGTCAGCCCAGGATAAAATGTTACCGTTCAAAGTCAAATACTACGTCAAGTACATTTATCATCTGGTTCTTCATTATTACACCATACAAATTACTGTCAGAGTTACCTTCATTTTCATTGTTGTGTAATCAATGGTAGTTTTTGATAAATCACTTCAGTGTTTTCAGTTCATTTCATTGCCCAAAATGATGTCGCCAACAACAGTGAAACATCTGAAGCATTCAGTTTACATCAGTATATTTATAATATATTTGCTAAATATCAAAGCAGCAAATTCTAACATTTAACAAGCAGTAACCAACAAATGTTAGTCACTTTTACTTGATAAATGGTTTAAACAATTTATTGATTACCAAATATCCTGATCAATTCTCTGTCAGTCACTAACGGATTGTTTGATAAATCGTTTTAGGAGCTCAAACCTTGATTTTATTTGTGAAAAATAATTTTGTTTAATTCTGCATGCTCTTAGTACAATTTCTATGAAACAAAATCTACCTTTACGATGCAATACAAAGTTTTAGGCAAGCACACAGAGAACAGAGCCCAGGTGACTCAGTTACTTGTAGCGCTCAGGCTGAAAGCCTCTTTGTTGTCACCAAGAGCAGAAGATCAAGCTCAACTTCAAAGGCCTGAAATTTGTTCATGATGTCGATATGAAACCAAATCCAGCAGACTGTTCACTGAAAATGAGACAGTCTCGGGCTCAACTATTGTGGGAAGTAGAACAACAATAATCTGTCTGTTTTGCTGCAATAAATTATATAACAGTGCAAGATGAAAAATGTTGAACATTTAATCCTGAATTCCAGAGGATACGTGTCTCATACAGTAAAGGAATTGATGTTAAATTATTCAGTCAGTTTAATGGTAACAGCAAGGAAATACTTGGGCTAGTCAGAGTGATGATGGTGGATATGGATGTCATTATGAAGAGCATCTTCCCTTCATGGACACAGCAGCATCATATGTGAAGTGCATGTCGACATGATTTCTTGATTCTAGAGTGTTAACTTGAATTCAGCTTGATTGAGGGGCCTTTTTAAAGTAGCAGTGTAATTGTTGGTGTCCTCTCTAGGAGCTCTTGAGTCATCTCATCTAAGGACCATAGCTAAACCTGACTCAAGTTGACCATCTGGCACAATCAAACTGCCACGTCTATGATGTAATAAAGCTGTTCAAAGCATTCTTTGTTCAGTGACCCCTTTATTTGCTGCTTTTTCTTTGGACGTGTATTTGATGTGGTGGCTAACTAACCTTGAGAAACTGCATTTTCTCAGGAGTGTGAGGGCTGTGAGGGGTGAATTTTTTTTGTTGCTCTTGAGTGTTCCTTGACTATAATCCCAGCATAATGAGTCTAGGCTGACATGGTGGCGGTTTTGCAAAACTAACCTAAGCTCAACACAATGAAGCAGAACAAGAAATTTTATGCTCGCTCTCTTTTTCAGTGAGTGTTGCAGAAAGAGTGATCACTTAAACACAGAAGTATTTGTCTTTTAAGCGTTACTCAATCTGTTGCACAAAGAATAAATGAAGCTGAGGTGTCTCCATGACCCCATCACCCCATCACCCCATCACCCCAGCCTGTCATGGCAGTACTCACACATGGTTGTGCTTCCCTTTTGGTCTAAGGATCTCTCACTTTATTGTTAATTGACATTTGAGAATACCTGCATTCACACCCATTACATTTGCAAGCACATTTGCACTTTATCAGCCGCCTCACGCCACACATTTATTCATATTTGGAAAATACTAATTTCTCATAAGTTTATTTGTATTTTTGTGTTGACAGTAAGTTAGAACTGGTTTCATCTTCCATCTAGTTGAAGGCTAAATAGTACAACAAATAAATCAACATACGTGAGATGGACAAAGATGCAGGAACTTGGTTTATAGAGCAACTTCTAAATGGCCGAGGAAACCTTTATCTAAATTTCTTTATCTACTGAGGACAACGTTCTGGGTTCAAGGTGAACGAGCAGAGTAGTGAGGTAACATACTGTATTCTCCCGTTGTGTTGTCTTTTCTTCCATTTTCCTCTGTTTCGTTCCACATCGTTGCCCTGGCATTTTATTTTGGCTCATTTAGTTTAGTAACCTTTCACAAAGATAACTGCAACACGACCAAAAGGAACAACATTTCTCTGTTATCATTGTGGAACTCCACTCTGATAAGAAAGACTCATCTTTTCCAGCTTCCCACACAGATCGTGGCCCCTTTCACCACCAGCCACACGTCCACTAACACAACCCCAAAAGCAGATATAATCCCAGTAAGCCGCAGGTGGCTTTACAGATTGGCTGCCCAGATCTCCGCATTTCTGCCTCCTTTCACACACTGCCCCCTCTCTCTCTCTTTCCAGGCTCCCAGTGTGGTGGTAACCCTTAGCTGAGAAAAGGCCTGCAGGGTGGAGGCAGCAAGCTGCAGCCAGGACCTGTCACATTACTCTCAGCCCTACTGTTGGACCAGGACACCTGAATACAGGCTGAGTAGGAGTGTAACAGTGCGAGTAAGAGGAGACCAAGGGCAGGGGAACAAGAAGGGCACTGCTGCAGTACCACAGTGCAACTTGGAACTTCAGAGACACTTTGTTTTTGCTCTTATGTGAAGGGGATTGCAGCTGTACGACCCCAGAGACTAGCAGAGTCATTTAAAGTGATTTAGCCTCTTTGTAAATCTGGATCTGTTTGACAAAGAGACAGCACGATGGATAAGGATGCACTACTGGATTATGAGTACCCCGATCTAGATCCACTGCCAACCAAAATTAAAGCTGAGTAAGTACATTCTGCATATGTGCAAACGGTTTAACATTCTGCTCTTTTTAGGTTCCACTTGCCGTACCTAAAGGACTTAGTTTATTCAGGAATGTTTTAAAAATCAGTGAAAAATGTCATAGTTTGTCTTAAGAAACACTCTCAGGAAAACAACACAATGAACCTGCCTATTGTATAATGTTTAAGGTGTGTAAAGTGGTTGCTCAATCACTTGTTGTATCTGAACAATTCTGCAGTGAGATAATGATCGCACAGAGGTTTAAGGTGACACTTGGCACACACTGCCACATAGTCTTTTGCCAGTGTGTTCCTGCTTCTGTTCAAGCATCAGTTTCATTTCACATGTCATATTACAGCGGAGGCCATTTACCTTCAATGTTTCAGGAATGCTCATTGTTCAGAAAATACAATAACATGGGGGAGAGTGTGACAAAAGCGAACACACACAACGTGAACTATTTTACTGTTTAACTGATAAATCAGCTACGAGTTCTATTGTTGTTAGTAGATAAAGATAGATAAAAACTGGGTTTTGAGCCAATTCCAGAGGAGAAGAAAGTCCTTTGGGTGGCATCGGTCTGTTCTCCTGACCCATCCCACAATGCAACAGGGCACACAAAGTATATTCTGTTAGTTCATTTTCCGTGTGTTAAAATCCAGATTACTTGTCGACAGCCTTATTTCCATTGGTACACTATCTGATATAACAAATTATTTGTAATGACGCCTCATCGTTTATCTCCACCGGCCATGTTTAAGTAATAAACCGTCTGGCTGTCGTGTAAATGAATCGGATGTGGTGAGTTATGGTTGGAAAAGCTCGAGTTGAAAAGCTTTTTTCATTGCGTAGGTCACATTATTGTGGGTCACTAGCGAGCTTAACTGACTGCTTTGATGCTGTTTTTGCTGCTCGTGTAAACAGTCGAATGTCCCGCCGCGCCTCCTCCTCCTCAGCTCTGAAACATCTCTGATTCTGGAAATGTGAATTTTGACAGTGCCTTAAGTTTACAAATGGTCTGGGTTTGTGCCAGGCTACTCTTCCAGCTGCCAAGTTACACACTGGTTTGGGCAGGTAAGAGGCTGTTGTGAAAAACCCATCGACATCCTCTCTGGAAGCGACCATCTCTGCATCTACAGGCTGTATGTGTAGAATTGCATTGAAATAAGGCACCAAAATGCAGTTCTCCCTCTGTGTAACAGTTAGTACATGTCATCAAATATCTGCGGGCCTCCTCTAAATACTTACATCAGACTTATAAGACCTGTAATTACTACCCCATGACTGTGCATTCCTGCTCCTCCAGTGTACAGGACATTTGTTGTTTTCCCGTGTCACGCTGACACAATCCGGTTAAACACAAATCTCTGCTGTGGGATTTCAGTTGCGAAGTTTCCAGCCTCAAATGGTCCCGACAGTGACGCGTGAGAGGTTTAGTGAGGTGCAGGTATGCTCAGTGACTCAAAAGCCTTGAGTTTGAGATTAAATCTCTGAAGTGTAAATGCTTTCTCTCTCCCCCCCCCCCCTTTCCTTTTAGAATAATCCCACCATGCGACCCCACCGCTGATGACAGGCTCTACCATATATGCATCGCCGCAATTTCTGTGAGTTTCCTTTCGTGCTCCCGATCACAGCTTTATCACTCACTCCCATTCATTCACTGGGTACATGATATCACAAATACTTGTCAGAAGTGTAGAATGTTTCATGATGTAACAATGTGTCACTCACAAATTAATCAAACAGAGCACCAATCCAACATGTAACCCAGAAATACCCACTGTCTGTAACATTTTATCATCTGTTGCATGTTACTGGCCGTCTTTATGCAGTTATGTCACTGCCTCTTTACTTTCTCTTCTTTCCCTGGCTGTTGAAAGATTTTAGTAGGTGGTCCACATGCCTCGTTTTTTTTCCTGAATGTGTCGCAGGTCACGACAGGTCAATGACCGGTGATCCTCACTGATGCGTTTGGCTTTCTGTGACCTGCCGACTGTTCATTTATTGTTGTCTGAACCCTGCTCAGGGTGCACTGTTCTGCAGGTAACTGCTAACGAAGGTGTCTCTTCCTCTAGCTCGTTGTTATGCTGATCCTAGCAATCTTAGCCAGGCGTACAAAGCTGAGAGACAGACAGATAGGACTCCCGGGTCTACTCAGGTGAGGCTCTGTTCTGCTCTCATGTTTTGCACAATCGCTGTGTTGAAAGTGAAATTACGTAGTTTAGGACTATCAAAGGGCCATGCTGGTGGTTTCCCATATTTTAGAATGTTAATCACAAATACATTCCCACACAAATCACAGATTTATGGACAGATATCCTGTCTTCATTCAGCTTCCATTCATTTTTTTATTACATAATGAACATCAACTTTCACACATTCACACATTTGATTGTAGTGCAGGGTGGTATTCCACGAGCATCAAACAACAAGCAAACAGAGACGTTGTGTGCTGTAGTTTGAATTCGATGCTGTAGTCTCTTACATTGAAACTATTCGGCAGCTCACTTTCAAAACGGATGTCAGATATTCCCAGAAGCACTTGAACACACCGACAAAGTGATTGCTTGCTACCACATCGGCACATTACTGCACAATAATAACATATTAGGGTTCTTCACCCACATTACCACAACTATTGACTTACCCTTGAGCAAGGAACTTAATCCCTGACTGCTCCTGTGGAGCTGCTGTGATTTGTGTTAGGAAGTTTCCAGGTGTGAGCCTTCACACTCAGCACACCCATAAATAAAGGTTTAAAACAACTTTGACAAAAACGCAATTTATAGCCGGCATGCTAAAACGCACAAAACACCAGCACGGCCCTCGAGTGCGATCATTTCTGCTGAAAAACAATTTCTGTCAAATACGCGGCCGGTAACGCGTGTGCTCTAAATGCCTGCTGCTTGATTTCACAGTCCAGTCAACTTCCTGGACCATACACAGCACAAGGGCCTGGCAGTGGCTGTGTTTGGAGTGCTCTTCTGCAAACTATGCGGCCTGGTGATGTCACCGAATCCCCTCCCCTTCTCAAGCAACACCGAGAACAAACGTGAGGAGGTCATCTTGGTTCTTCATGCAATAACATTAGTCTTTGGCATTTTCAGCAGAGGCTTTTTGGTGTTTCTTCTTCATGTTTTTGATTTTGTCAATGTAAACACTGATCCCTCTGTTTTACTATTGTTTGTGCTGATGTGATACCTTGGTCATTTTTGGACTCTTTTGGATTCTTTTGAGCGAGTGAATATATATAAATATGATAGATGTCACCTCCATAAACATCATTTTGTTAAATATTTGTGTTACATATTTGGATTGTTTTGTTTCCATGTGTCTCTGCTATTTTCGTCTTAGGCGTGGGATTGTAAGATTGGTAAGAAGCTTTCTTTTTTTAATGAAATTACATAAGCATTTAAGGAGTTGATCCCCTGCGATCGGAAGAGCGTCGTGTAGGGAA
>OMOW01011136.1:2786-25480 GCA_900312555.1 Lamprogrammus exutus | reverse complement strand
GTGTGTGTGTTTGATGTATAGGACACATCTGGAATGCTCTCGTTCTCCGTGTGTGTGTGTGTGTGTGTGTGTGTGTGTTGTGTGTGTGTGAATAACCCTCCATCCATTCCTCCCTGTAGGGTTTTTTCACAATGAGACATTATGTGACCTCTGTATTATAAGGTTCTACATGGCATTTGGTTGAAAATTAGTTAAGCATGTAAACTTAAGTCAGTGAAGCCTTATGTTTTTTTGGGGTTATTTTTGTATTTTTCAATTCATGGCTTTAATATTTCAAAACGTCAACCCACGTAAGAGGTCAGCTCACAGAGGCAGATTGAACCTTACAATATAAAGGTCACGATTATATGAATAGTAGCAGTAGTAGTGGTAGTAGTAGTAGTAATATGGCGATCCTTGTGTTGCGAAAAAGTATGACCCAGAATTTGATGATGCAATCTACAATCTGAAAGTATATATTTGATATAGTTACAAGTCCTTATCCTTCTATGTGGAGCTTTACACCAGTGTAACATCATCAGTAAAGAGTGTAGGTAAAGTCCTTTTGCAGTTTATAAAAACTGTCATCTCACCTCAACAGTTACTAGTATATACCAAATTACTGCAGCTAATATTGTTATTTTAAATTACATTATTGTAACAAAGGAATATCTGCATTTGCACTTGCTTGTGCAACTTAAAAATGTGCGGCATATATACAGTACGTATATATGGAAAGGTTGTCATTTATTTCAAAGCAAAGAAGAAATAGAGCAGATTTTGCCAGGCCATCATTCAGGGCAACATTCCTTTGTGTCAGAAATTCTCCTCTCATTATTTCTTGCCTCAAGCTTTGGAATACAAAGCCTCTTCACCCTCAGCACTGCAGACAAAAAGCTCTATGAATCCTCAGCCAGTCTGCACATGACTTGCCCCCATCATTCTAACCATACCAGGAGTATGCCAGAAGGTCACCCCCACTAGTGGATAGTCAGATGGTTAGATATTGGGGTCTAGAAGGTGAAGTACCACCTGCAGCTTCTAGTTATTTATTTCTTCAGAAATATTGCACACCACAATCCTTGTGATTGCTAGGGTTTGTTTTTATTAAAAAGTTGTCTGGAGTACTTTTAACTTTTTTACATAACCAAGTCTTCCTCAAAAAGGATAATTTGTCAGTTCACAACAATGGATAAAGTCATTTTTCTTTGCGCCATTTGTAAGCTTTTTGCATCTTCCCATACCCACACCTTTTGAAGTTACACCGAGGCCTTGTGTGCAGGGCAGCTAGACAATGCACTGTTCTCTTGACTGAATTAATCTTTAGATATAGCATAATAAAGTCAGTTGTCAACTCCTAGTCCTGTCACTTCGTTGAATTTGTATGATAGTGTAGTGTAGTGATAGTGTAGGTAGTGTAAAGTAGTAGAAATGTTGAAAGTATATTTCCCCCCCCAAAAAAACGAGTCACCTCCCTGTTAACACTGATGTACTTACTAGCTGTTTTTATGTGGCATCAGTTTGAGTTCACAATCAGCTCCCTCTGGATTTTATTTGAGATATTTTGCCATTTTTATATTTAGTTGATCAGTGATCATTTATTATCAAATGATTAAGAAATAGGATCAAATTGCATTTCTTTGTTAATTGCGCATTTTGGGATTCATTTTGTTGATCTCAGACCTTTTCAACTATTTTCCTCAGGCAGGGCAATTGTGTCTGTCCATCACAGGGTTATGCTAAAGACCAAAGGTGACTGGGCTTTTTTCATTAGGGGCCCTAAACTTTAATGCCCCCTACCTAAGGAATGTAGTGTGCTGGCAAAGCCAACATCACTTTAAATCACATCTTAAAACACTGTTTATTGAGAATTGTTCAGCAATTCCTTTGCCCTTTACCGTCTTTTCGTTGCTATTTTGCCTTGTTATTTTATTCTAATGTCTGACATTTTTACTGCTGGCTTTGTTTACTTTATTGACTGTTTTATTGTTTGTGAAACAATATTTTATCATTCACAGTACATGTTACTATAAAATAAATTTAAACATGTCTGGGTCTATGCTAAGGTATCAAAAATCCAATAGGTATAGTACAGAATAGGGATGTTATACTATCTCACCTTTCACACCATGGTATGTCAAATAGAGTACATTGCATTTCTTTCATCCTGTCATTGCAAATTATGAAAATTAATTACCAGAATCTAACAGTCACAAAATTAGAAACGCAAAATATTGTACAGGAGTTCTGTCCTTTAAGACTATAGTCTGTGACAAATACACTAGAATGTAATAACATGATAACCATTATTGGCAATAAAATGTGTTGCTTGCTACTAAATTGACACAGCTGCAGCTAAGATTATATATTTGATGTGGATATAAAATACAAATTTCAGCAAACACACAAATCCCGAATTGTTGCTTAAGTTTAGAAACGTACCCACCTTTCCCTTCCCTGAGGGCAGAACAGGAGTCTTTACAAGGCTGCACAGAACTTGATCTATTGGTTCCTCCTTTCTTATAAAGGAGGAGTGAATGTTTCAGGGTCTCACAGTCTTTTGCTCCCCAGAATAGCAGACACTGCTGCTGCTACAGATGACTGGAGCCCACTGCACACTTTGCTTTTCCTGACTCATCAGCATTCTGAACTTCATTCAGAATAGGATATTGAAATACAGCATTTCCAAAGGACACTGGACTGTGAGTCAATGCGAAGACAATTAATTCGTTATTTTAAGGTTCAGTCTACTTGCAGAGCAAATATTATTCAAAATTCTCATTAAGATTTTTAACGTCAAATTGTGCTCTGAAATGTCAGTATGGATACACATTTTTTTCCATTCTGATTTGATAATTTTTTGAAAATCTTATACTTTTGACTACATTACCACTGATTCATTTTGAACTGTTGTTGCTTTTTTTTAATGTAGTTGGGGTGAGGATGTTCCCCTCCATTAGGTTGGTGCTGTTGCTCACAGCACTTACCAGCATCTGGGCCCAAGAACATAATGTGGACAGAAAAACCAACAGGAAATACAGGGCCAAACCACTGGCTGCAAACATTCATGATGGACAAGGTAAGAAGATAACACAACGACTGAAAACATTCAGCATATTACAAAGATGGTCAACATTAGTGTTTAAAGTTCATCTTTACATTGCTAACAGTACACTACAATCATTACACATCTCTTGAATTTTGATTATTTAATTAAATATGTTACAGACACAAATTATGACACACGTTTTGAGCTATTAATCATGTTTGCTCTGTTGCTGTGTTCTCTACTAATCTACAATCTCCTGTGAGAAAATGTGTAGATTTTAAAGAATAAATTGAAAGTGCACATACAAGTTGTGAGTTTTGGACAATAATATAGCACAGTGCAATTTACAGTAGATTAAAATGTAAAATCTCTTAATCACTTAAACTGTGAGTGGAATCACAATTTAAAATGTGTTACTGGCAATGGGTCCATCATGTTATGTGTGCACACAGCTATCCTAGATGAGGACTGTAGCTTGGAGCTCTCCTTCCTGTTGGACAGCTCTGAGAGTGCCAAGGACAATCATGAGCAGGAAAAGCAGTTTGCCATGAATGTTGTAGATGGACTTCATGATGTACGGCTGCAGACTGGCCGCAGCTTGAGCTGGAAGGTTGCTCTGTTGCAGTACAGCAGTCATGTTATCACAGAGCAAACCTTCAAAGACTGGAGGGGCACAGAGAACTTCAAGACCCGTATCGCACCCATTATCTACATTGGGCATGGTACATACACCACCTACGCCATCACCAACATGACCAAGATCTACATGGACGAATCCAGCCTTAGCAGCATCAAAATAGCAGTGCTGCTTACAGATGGGATTTCGCACCCCAGGAACCCAGACATTTTCTCTGCTGTTGCTTATGCTAAGAACCAGGGTATCAAATTCTTCACTGTGGGAATCACCCGGGCAGCTAATGAGCCAGCCAATGTGGCCCAGCTCCGTCTACTTGCCAGCTCCCCTGCCTCACGCTTCCTCCATAATTTACAGGATGAGGACATAGTTGATAAAATCATAAGGGAAATTGTGAGTATACTACTTTGTCAGATAACACTAAGATGAAAAGAGCTGTATTTGTTTTAAATAAGCCTGAATTTAGAGTTGACAAATTGAAAGGCTTCTTGAGGTATTCATGTAGAGTAATAGTTAATGGCAATGGAATGATGGCAATGCACTGAAGAGACAAATGAAACAATGTCTTTGACAGCTGTAGCTTTTTCCACAGCTTTTGCAAGCATGAAGGTTACTCCTCTTTCAGTGGTCGTCACATACTGCATTATTCTTTTTTCAAATATACATCACTTAACAATAACTAAATAAATGTCATTAGGGTATGTAATACAGCAACAATTAAAATTCTGTCAGATATTTATGATTATTTTAATGTTTTTTTTACAGGCTGACCTGGCAGATGAAGGGGTAGGTATTGTTGCAATTACTCTACACATATTTACTCTTGTGACAAATAATAATGTATAATTAAGTGTGATATAGAATTACATTCATGACAGCTCAGAAAACATGTTCCTTCTTTTGAAGTGCCCCCTGGCTCAGAGATGTGCTTGTGAGAAAGGGGAGAGAGGACCAAATGGGCCAGCAGTGAGTATTTATCCTCTAACATTTCAAAATACCCTAAAACCAAAGAACGCTTTTCCTTTGATGTGTCAGGTTGGGTTGTCAAAACGAAGGATTCCTAAAAGCTTATACAGGGACATCTATCACGGTCCTGATATTTTAGGAATGGTAATTGTGCAGTTTTGAATAATCAGGATAATTGTTTGCTTTTTCTAGCTTTAGCTTGCAGGCATTTGCGCAGACAAAGTGAGTGGATAGGTGGTCCTGTCCCACATTCTGCAAGTTATCCTATGGCAACAAAAACATGAAAAGAGAGACTGTTGTCTGCTGTCCCCAGAGAAGTATATGTGTTGCTACTGTGTGAGCCCTGTCTCAGCAAGTTATTGTGCATTTCTTGTCCAACATAAGATGCCCACCATGGAAACCAGAGGCACCACATTTAGTGCTCTACTTTCAATAAAACTGGACCTTTGACCGTCATAAATAACACATACAACCTCTACTGCTGGGTTCAGTTACACGAGAATAAAGGGAGTGATGGTCATCGCAGAGTGGAGTGCCAGGCTCTATGTATCATTAGTATGTGATGCCAGATGATGGCCCAACGCCCCCTACACACCCACTCACACATACAGACAACCCCCTCTCCTAACCACACAGCTGGCAGCTCAGGTACTGTAAAGGTTTTAAGGAAACTGACTGATGGTCATGCTGCTGACAGACAGCTGCATGATCATTAACCAGGTGCTTTCTCCTCAGAGAGATTCTTCACATTCTTACACTTAGACAGAAAGACCTGCTCTCATTAGTTTAATGGGTATACACCAGCAGTTTCTGGTGGATAGCAACTGAGAAATGCTGTCCAGGTGCTGCTCAAGACAATGACCTCTGACCCTGTGGACAAGACATTTCATGCCTACCTAGCTGACTTCAACCTTACAGACATCCATATGTGCATATGTAACACAAACCAGCACACACGTCCATCAACCTGTTGACCTTTTCCCCCTTTGTTTGTCTTAGTGTTCAAACAATGTCTGCCTAGAAGAAATAACTTACACTTTCACTTTGCACGTTTGACATGGTCGAAATCACCTCCACTGCTGTGGTAGCTTTTATGTTGTCATTGATTACAAACCCCAAGAAAATTGCTGGAATATGTTAGTCAAATAGTAATGCTTTTGTTTCATTCTACAGGGGAAGAAAGGTCGCCCCGGAGATGACGGAGCCCCAGGGTCTAAAGGTCAAAAGGTGCTTGCCTTTTGATGGATATATGGACTATGAATTTCATTGCCTTTTTTGAAGTTATGTAATACTTCTGAAAATGTTATTTCTGCCTGTAAAATGTTAAGGAGTTGGAAATTATCTAAAATAGTAATGTTCATAAGCCCACAGTGAGGTCATGATTATGAATTAATGTCAAGTTTATTATGGATGATTTATCACTTATATCCTGTAATTTATAGCAGATTATTACGGCATTAGTACAACTGAGATTACTTAAATATTTGTATTTCTAAGTTTCGTAATGAATTTGTGCAATCCCATTTTTTCAGGGTGAAGCAGGACTAAGTGGACTTCCTGGGCGGGAGGGTGCTGAGGTAATTGCTCAGATTGATGAGCAATACAAAGAAAATTTATTTGTTACTACTTATTCACGCACAACATCTTATCATTGTTACTTTCAGGGAAAACCAGGTTACAAAGGAGAGAAGGTATGTGATTCAGATTAATGACAATTACAAAGTTTTGTTTTGGAAACATTTTAACCTGTGCAGTTCCTCTTTCTAACCTGTATAGGGAGAGAGGGGTGAGTGCGGCACTCCAGGAATCAAAGGAGACAGGGTATGGCAGCACTAACCACAAAATGTTTATTCATTTCTATGTTTCTAGTTTAATCGTTGTGCATACTGTGTTTTATAGTATGTTCCTTCTCTTCTGTGTATCAGGGTCCTGAGGGTCCAGTTGGCGCAAGAGGAAATAGAGGTCTGCAGGTCAGCAACAGTGCATAAATTAAACTCGCTGTTCTGGTATCCTAAGAGCTTGTGTGTTCCCAGAAAAAAGATAAAATAGAGCTACAACAAATAGTTATCATTTTATATGCGGGCAGTGAGGTACACAGGTACACTGTACCAGTTGAACTGCTGTATTCCTTATTCCTATGTGTGTATTTTTAAAGCAAAGGAAATTTACTCTATTCAGAAAAATAACTGCTTAAATCATTATTAGTGGCCCTCACATTATAAACAATGTGCTAATGTCACACATTTTCCCCTCATGATACACAAACGCACATGCACACACAGCGTTTTATTAATGTATGCTGTTCCTTCCCAGGGGTTACCAGGACCACATGGAGACATTGGACCAGAGGGTCCTCAGGGAAAGCAGGTAGGTACTTTTTCAACAACTCTTAGTCACGTCATCATGCACATCTGCTGTGACCTTTACATATCCTTTTATTATTTCCATTAACAAGAGGTTGAAGCTTTACCACCCCAATCTTTACCATGAAGCGCAGGGGTCTGCTTGTCTGCTAATAGACACCTGTGTGCAGTTGGCAATGAGCCAGTGTCTTCCCCATCATTACTATAATCTACCAGCATAGGGTTTTGCCATAAGCAAAGAAAATCTCACCAGAGGCTCTCCTAATGTTTTGTTTCCTGCTTCTAAATACAGACTGCGAAGTGCCTACAGCATTGTCTGTTTCCACAACCAGGCCCGCAATAAATAACACATATGGAAAGTTAGATGTTGTATGTTGTCTGTCTCATCATGCGAGGACATGCAGTCAGCATTTTAAAGATCAACCAATGTGACGGTGGTCTCATTGTAGTGAAATGTACTTTCCCTCTTTGAAAATGACTCCAGTATGAAATTTTATTCACAATATATTTGAAATTTTATTTTAAAATGTAGCTATGTTCTATTTATGCTAAGTTATAGTTATACAATAGAGATTGCAATTACATGTCAATTAAACAGTTCCAAAAGCCAGACTAATTGCATAATGACAACCACTATTACTATGCACCAATGTGTATAATTACATAAAAAAGCTTATAATTGTCTCATCTTCACGAATTATGAACCTCAATGAATCACTTAGTTTGATTTTACAATTTTGTATGCAGAGAGGAATGCAAAAAAATAGCACAGGAAACACTCAATTGTGTTAAAACTACTAAGTGGTGCATTTTCAATCTGAAAGTTTTATACTTTGAGAAAGAACTGGAGATAAAAAAGAGAGTTTAGTCTGAATTTGTCCTGACTTGCAGGAGGAGATTAAATATCTAGCCCACTACCACATTTAGAGTACATACAGTTTTAAGATTTGCAGCATGATTTTGAGCCACAAAACAGAACCTGTGTCTGCATGTTTGTTAATACAATCAAATTAAGTCTTTAATTGTTAAGTGTTTAGTATTCAGTATAGTGCAACATAATGTCAGCACAAGTTTTAATAAAGAGATTAAAGCATTGCAGAAAGAAGAAAAAGTAAACAATGACACTAAACTTGTTTTTATATCACAGATTCTGATCAAGCCCAGTCCAGTAATGCTCAAGAGTTTTGTTGTGTCATCAGAACTTTAAACAAACTGTGAAACTACCCAGTGCACACATACACGTTACAAAGAAGCAGGTTGCAAATTGGCAGATGAATAGTATGCATCAGTACAAACCTCAGCAATTGTGAATCATTTCGGCTTGAATGATCTAAATGACTAGTATTGATTATGTAATGTTCGTGTTTACAGGGGGAACGTGGCCCAGCTGGCCCTCCAGGAATTCAGGGAGAAACTGGAATTGGACTTCCTGGACCAAAAGTAAATACATACTTAATCATACTATGTGATTGTTTTTTCATATCCTTTCATTTTTTTGACCAACGTTTCTATTAACCTGCAGGGTGATATGGGATTCCAGGGACGACCGGGTCCTCCCGGCCCTCCTGGTTTGGGTGAACCCGGCCTTCTGGTAAGTCCTTTTCTACTGTAAAATATTACATTTTTTGTGCCTGTAACGAGCTCATCTGCGCTCTTTGACAATTAAAAGTACAGCCATTGGAAACAGAGACAGCTGGTGGTCAATATTATACACACACACACAAACCTTGTGAAGCATCTATTCAGCACACATTTGACTCATTTGAGTTGCTTTTTTGAGCAAACAAGGATCCTGCTTCTCACTAAAAACAGTTCTACAACTGAATGTGACTCCCCAAACATTAAAGAAACAACAGCCCTTGAATGCAGCACCACACCTCCATATGGCTTATTGTCTGCTCGTGACCCACTGACACGTAACAATTACACACACTCCAATTCACATTTCAGCCAAATACCACACAATATAATTGTGTTTAACCGATGTGTGTAACCGATAATGTGTTGAACCTTTATTGGCGCTCAAATTTCCACCAATCCACAGTGAATTTGCAGTGATTAAGTAGGTGTAGAAAGTCTTTATTTTCAATGGTATTTAAACATGCATGTTGGCACCACTTATGATATTTTGTTGGTTGAAAATAAACAAATACAGCATTTTAGGGATGCATATGGGATTTAATTCTTCAGTCTGACCAGGGGGGCCCTAGGGAACGTGTGCCCTTTATTGACCAGCCCCCACTGATTGGGAGTGTGAGCTGTTGAGGAAACCCAAGACTACCTTGCTCTGAGCACTGTTTAACGTGCCCTTTGACTTTGTTTACAGGGGCCTCAAGGACCACAAGGTGTTCAAGGGGAAAAAGGACCCCAAGGCGAGGGATTCCCTGGACCAAAGGTCTGTCATGAATAAAGTAATCTAACCAGCAACAGAATTGTCAACGTTAAAGTAATGTGTCAGTATGTATTTGCAAAAGCTAGAGAACAAAAAAAAGAAAAGAAACTCTTACTGTTATTGCATCATTTGTAAATTATTGTCTAGTGTTTATGTTGTATATGTAAAGTTAGATGGGGATACTATTGTTTTAAATCTATGAAACGAAGGACAGAATATGCGGCCCAATTAATCACCACCACTACATTTTGCCTTACAATACTGTAGTTGAAGTTGTGTTACACCGTCTTGGTGAAACTCAACACCCGCCAGTGAAAAGGTGAGTGTGTCACAGAGGTAAAACATGTCAACACTCACCTCAGGACAACAGTTGAGGTAGTGATGACAAGGGCTGCAAGAGCCCAGGGAACGGGCCATTCCAATTTGAGAGAAAAAAGTTGTAACATCACAAAAACACAAACTGAATCAAGGCATCTCCAACACAATGTCAACAAAAACTGAACTATGCTTCTCAAAGGCAGGATTAATTACAGGGGTGTAGTACCCTATTGCATGAGATTATAAAAAATTACCTTAAAAAGTGGTACTGCAGTGTATTTGAAGATTTGCAATGCACTTGAGGATAGTTAAAAATGTTTAGTAAAGAGTGATGGTTACAAATTAATTGCTTTTCTCTTTAACTAAAACATAAAACTTCAATTTCTTAATTTAAGTTAAAAACCTACTCTTCCATAGATATGAATTCGAGTGCCACATCCTTGGAGCACTAAAATACAAGCTGTTGTGAAATACCATCATCAGAATGTCTATTGCAGGTATTGCTAACACACATAGTTTCCTTATTGATGTTCATTGTGATTTTTGACAGTGAACCTGGTCTAATTTTATGTAACTGGGCCATTCCTCAACACATGGACTACATGTGTCAAAACCAGATCGTACTCTGTTCCAACTCATTGACTTACAATTCAAGTGCTCACTTAAGTGTGACTACTCGCTGTTGTTAGAATGGTAAGCCTGTAAAAACAATGTTCCCCTGTTGCTGCAACATGTTGTACTATTTGACATGTATTGTACAATATCTGCACAGGCTTTGCCAATCTGCCATTCAAATGGAGCATGCTGGGGTTATGAGGTCAACTGGAGCAATAGAAGGCTTACAGTACAAAATATACATGTTGATTGTCATTTATGGAGGCACATCTTAGGCCTAAAATTTACTGCCACAGACAAATCTAACATTTGAGTAAAATTCTAGACAAAGTATTGTATTAATACCATCTCGCATGTATTGCAATTCAAGACAGAACTTGTGGGTAAATATGACTGGAGGAGGAGAATATTTATGTGGTTGGTGAAGTTTCTCTCTTTGATCTAAGCACACTCTTATTTTTTAACGACTGTTGGAAAATGAACGCTGATATATCCTCAAGCAAGTAAACATCTGTTTGACCTGTGACGGAATCACTGGCTCTTATTCTTTATCCATGAGGTCTAGCTCCGGTAAAAGAGGATCAGAGTACTTGTGTTGAAGGGTACACACACAAACAGGCAACATAATATTATCAGTCCACATGTCTGCATTTCATTACACTGATTGCTCCTAATCCAGCAGCCCTCTCACTTCAAAGTATGAGTTATGGGTATAGAGCCCTCTCAAGATGGGATGATATAGTCAAGCGTGCAATGCAATGCAATGCCATTCCTAGAGCATAAGATCATTTTGCATCAATCACAAGAGGGTAACAGGAGCCAACATGCTCTTCTTCCACGCTCTCCTGACTATGAACAATATAGATTCGGCTGTGACCCAATTGGAGGTGACTGTGTTGTGATATACAGAAAAAACCTATTTTTGTTCCACAGGGGGATCGGGGGCTCCAAGGACTGAGAGGACCTAGGGGTCAGGCTGGTGTAGGAGTCAAAGGAGAAAAGGTGTGTTTCAAGATTTATTAGCTATTGCATCGCATCAACATGACATAGCAACACATTTACACACCAAAGGATCTAATGAAATCAATAAAGAAGCCTGAAATCCACTGGGGTACAATTATATACTAGATGTAGTTAGGCAAGAGAAAATGGGAGCGTTTTAATGTGTGGTTATTATGGGAAGTTTCACGTGGGACATGGTGCTGCAACACTAATAAATATGATAAGCATAATTAATATAGACTACAGATGAAGTTACACATATAACCAACACAGTTACTTCATTTAGTTATGGTATTTTAATGTGTGTGGAGATGATCAGGAAGTCACTGGCTGAAGCCTACACAGCCCAATTAGTAGAACAACATTTAGTTATTAAATAAGCAGGTATTTTGGCAATAAATATGGTTACTAAGCAATGCATGATTTGATATGACGGTAATATTGTATATATCACATATGGTGAGCATAAGTGCAGGTTTAGATCTACAGTCAAAGCTCTATTTACTAATTGGTGCTTTAGAAACTAAGTTGATTGGGCTTCCACTTAGCCTCCCTTTCACTGTTGTGTGTTCACTAATTGATTTGTTAGTAGTATGTTAGAAGTTATATGATTATCTATTTGTCCGATTGACTGAAATCAACATATCTTAAAGGAAGAGTTCCTTTTTAAAAAGTACTATTGCAACATTGTTTGTACCCCATTGTTACCACGGCTCCAAAACCTGCTGGGGCAGTGCATTCCACAGTTTGGCGGCAGTGGCACAAAATGATCTGGCACCCATAGAGGACAGGGAAGTGCGGGGAACAGAGAGTAGGCCTGTGTCGGAAGATCTGAGAGAGCGAGAGGGAATGTATGGATGGAGAAGTTCAGAAAAATATTGGGGTGCCAGACCATTTAGCATTTTGTAAGTTAGAAAGAGTAGTTCAAATTGAATGCAAGCAGTTATTGGAAGCCAGTGTAGTTGGTAGAGACCTGGAGTGATATGGGTAGATTTTTTTGGTATGAGTCAGTAACTGGACAGCTGAGTTTTGAATATATTGTAACTTGTTGAGAGAGTAAGATAAGAAAACAAGGAATTGCAGTAATCTAGTCGTGAAGTGATGAAAGCATGGACCTTTGTATCAGACAAGCGAAGACTGAGAGACAGACGAAGACGATGGTAAAAAGCAGTTTTGGTCAATGACCAAATATGTGATTGAAAATCGAGTGCAGAGTCAAACGTGATGCCGAGGTTGCAAAATGTTTCAGGCGGGGAGATGTTAGTACCATCAGTGGTTAGGTTAAAATCACCAACCGTAGAAAGGGCAGCCTTGGTCCCGACCAGCAGTATCTCTGTTTTTGTGCCATTGAGTTTGTGCACCTCACAGTAGTGTCTCAGTCAGGTTGTTGCATTGGGGAGACCGGTGACTTACGCAAAACTTGGGTGGAAGATTACAATGGTAGAGCTGCAGCAACAGCAAAAAGTTCAAGAGTACAATTTCATAAATAACATGAAAGCACATTCACTGTAGACTTAAATTAGAAGAAGGAATTCATGAGTACACTGAGAGTTTAAAGTGTCTGGGGAAAAAAGGGGTTTGATGGGTTTAAGAGCCTTGCAATTTTGTCCTGTTGAGCCCCATTCATTTTGACAGGGAGCTTCAGAAGCAAAACCAGTTAACTCAAAAAGGCACTGTTGTGGTTGGAACGGTTAGGATGGGGTACAAACAATGTACCGGAGTAAAGCATACATTGACTGTGAAAATTGAAGCCCCCAACAGGATGAAACCTTTTGTTTTTGGAGACCTCATGACTTCTCATAACGCATGACTGTCTAGAACATTTTTAAGAATTTGTCCTGTACAATTAGTCAAACTAGCATATTTGTTGAGCACGTTCTTGGCTCCAGCAGGAGGAAACTTATAAATATCTGTCACACATGACCTTTTCCATGGTGCCACCACGAGGCCACACTTTGACTAGCCTATTTCTGTTCTTTCATCTACCCAGTTGAAGCTATTGAAGGCTTTAGGCACTGAAAACATTATGGGAGTGATTTAGCCTGACCCTTGTGTTTTATTTCCAGGGTGAACTTGGACCTCCAGGTCTTCCCGGGCCAACTGGATTAACAGGAGTGGGAATACAGGGAGAGAAGGTCAGCAGAATATCTTTATATGAAAGTTAATCATTTCTCACAGTCACCCTGACACATGCAAACACATACGCATGCACAATACTATTCAGTGTAGAGTGATAGCCCTCTATTTCTTGCTATTACTCAGGGAGTTGAAGGTCCAAGAGGTCCACCAGGAGTCAGAGGAGTTCCAGGAGAAGGCCTACCTGGACCCAAGGTTTGTTAAAACACCTATGAAATGCAAACCTAAATGTCACGATAAGGACTGACCAGGGGGATCAGTGTTTAATGCTAAAACCTTACACTAACACTTACTGGTTCTGAGTGTGATTTCAGGCCCTTCTAGGGCTGCACTCTCGCACTGTGCTCTCAGCTTTGGTGGAGCTGGGCATGTCAAATGAGCATTGTCTCTACAGTGATCAATGGTGTGTCCTGTTTGATCATTATCATTATCAGACTTCAAAGCATCATTAACCAGGACAGGGTTTTGCAGTTCTCATTTCTAATGTTGAAATATTACTGATTTCATATTCAGGACACACATAACGCCATGATGACGTATGTCCTGATACTTTTTTGATATGTAGGGAGACCAAGGTTTACCAGGTGAGCATGGAGCTCCAGGAGAGAGAGGCATTGGTGAGCCTGGTCCAAAGGTAAGACTACTCCTGCTGTTCCAACTCATATTCAAATATATGAACAATCATTTCCAGGATATGGCAGCATTTTTTGAATTCATACAGACCAGCCTACTGAATCTATCAAAAACATTTCACTGTTGTTGTTGTTGTTGTAGTACCACCATTAGGTCGAATGATGTTTCGTTTTTTGCATAAGACTTTAGTGCCATTTTTTTTTTTACAATGAACTCATTTATTCATGAGACAGCAGTTTTTTTTAGAATGAACCACACAAGTTGTGGCAAAATAGTAAGGAATATAAAAACACAAAGAATAAATATGAAAATATATAACTTTTATCCAACTTGGACCAGACATTCTACATATAAGATTTTGTGACAATTGATCTAGTTATGTCAAATCTAGTTGTGTGCAAACGGGTGTGGCGTATATGAATTGATGCGGATAGACCCAAGAAATCCATAACTTTTGAACCTATGGGTGTCATTAACTAATACTACTTTATGGTTACAGGGGGAGCCAGGAGCCGCTGGTTTGGGTGGCCTGCCTGGACTTCCAGGAGAGGATGGGGCTCCAGGACAGAAAGTACAGTATATTATGCTCTCTCCATTTATAACATCCATACCATAACATTTGGCTCAACAACAAAAAAATCTATCTTGTTAAGATTGTGATTAGAATGAGCTTTTTGTATCTCCTCTGGCTTTCCTCATTTAGGGTGAGCCTGGTTTACCTGGTTTAAGAGGTTCAGAGGGAGCTCCAGGAATTGGCATTCCAGGGGAGAAGGTATAGTACACAGTATACATTTTGTGTCGTTCTTGTATGTGTCACATTTTAAATCACAGGAAAGTTAAATGGGATGATGTATGCTCTATACACTCCCAGGGTGACCAGGGTCTGAGGGGCATCCGTGGCTTACATGGGCCTCCCGGTACAACAGGACCCTCAGGACCAAAGGTAACACTTATTAGAACTGTGGAACATGGCAATTTTATTTTACTGTTGTTGTGATATTTGCCTTGATGGGGCAGTTTAAGCATTAAATTTGTCTCCACTCTCAAGTTCATTATTTCCAAAGTTTCTCTGAGTATTTTATGATTCAAGATTCATGCCAAAAGGGGCATAAATTGGATTTTAAGACACTTCCAACTCTTGCCTTCCAGGGAGAACCTGGGATACCAGGACGACTGGGCATGCCAGGGCCCCCAGGACGGGCCATAGCAGGTCCAAAGGTAAAAATATGTGCACTATCTATAATCACACTGTGCCTTAACACAGGTCTTGACAGATCAAGTAGTAGGAGGCAGCCAGATAGAGATTGCTGCAATGTAATACATCACCCCATTGTGGCTGATAAGCATCAATGTGACTTCACTGTTTTGGTCTCCTTGGTTTCCAGGGTGATGTAGGCCCTCCTGGTCCTACTGGGCCCATTGGGGAAACAGGTCATGGGCTACCTGGTCCAAAGGTAAACGTTAGCGTGTCTGAATGATTTTAGTGTTTTTAGTGACCATCAGTTATTCACACTGGCCCACATATCATTATGCAGTTAATTCTCAATGCAGAATATTGTTTTACTAGGGTGATCGTGGACATCCTGGTTTACAAGGTCCAGTTGGTCCAAAAGGCGAAGGAATTCCTGGCCCTCTGGTTTGTATCATCAATCAACACATTACAAATCCCTAGGTTTTGCAAATCCCCAACTGTAACAGGTGAGTCATGTGCAAGCTGATTGTTTCAATTAATTAGTTTCATTTTTACAGGGTCCTCCTGGCCTGCCAGGCTTACCGGGAGAGCCAGGCCATGAAGGGATAGGAATTCCTGGTCCAAAGGTTTGCATTTACATGTATTATTATTTTTTGCATGTGTGAGTGTGTGCATGGGGGATGCTTACAATACATTTGCTAATATTTCTATTCTAGGGTGACATTGGCTTTAGAGGACTGCCAGGTTTGCCTGGCCCACCTGGAGAGGGTATACAAGGACCACCAGTAAGAAAGACGATCTGTGTGATCTACAGTATTTACAGTATATTAATTTTCCAATTGTAATAATAGTCAATAAACAAAATCGATATTTGGCAACATATAAGGTAGTAGTTATGCAACATATATTAATATATATATGAGCATTTACTCTGAGTTTGCAAGTTGCCTGTTTCATCTACGTGACTAGTGATTATATTAATCATTTGTTTTAAGGGTATCGTTGGGCGTCCAGGACCTCCTGGTCCAGCTGGACCTCCAGGAGAGAGTATTCAAGGCTCAAAGGTATTACCACTCTACTTCATAAATGCCTGCTGAATTCACAGTTAGGTAGTTTGTTAAGCACTTAGCAGGCTCTTCATAATCTAAGTGTCATTGGTACTGACAATGAACTAGACATCATTTGATTCCTGATTTTGTATCCAGTACGAGTTTAAAACTTACCTGTATGATTCAGAAAAACCGACTGTAATTCCAGGGTGAGCAAGGATCTCAAGGTATGACTGGACCTCGAGGGCCCCCTGGAGAGGGATTTGCTGGAGCCAAGGTAAAAGAGTAGGTGAAAGAATTAAACATGTTTTTATGATTAACTTCTCTCTGACTTTTGACTTACTCTACTCTCAATACAGGGTGATCGGGGATTACAGGGTGAGAGGGGTATGAAGGGTTTCAAAGGAGACATCGGGGATCCTGGAGTTCCTGGTGAAGCTGTAAGTAAAGTAAACCTTATTCTTCAATTCTTTGAAGAAATAATCAACTAACTAAAGTATCAAATTTGGGGTCATGAACTGTTCATGTGTGGGCCTGCAAAGCCCTTTGATACATTGTATGTGATATTAGGCTATACAAATAAATATTCATAGCAATAAATATACATAATAAATACAAATAAACTTGATTAGAAATTAAATCAAACTCTTCACAGGACTGCAGTTATTGAGTTGAATGTCTATTCTTGAAGATGTATTTACTTCAAGATTGGATGCACACATCACAGACTTAGGGCCAACGTTAAACAGCAAGCCATCATTAATACAGCAGGAATATGATCTAACTTAAGACCCCAATGTGATTTGGTTGAGTGTATTACATCAGTTAGATGATAATAACATCAGCACTCTATGAGACTGAGATTTGGCAACTGATTTTCATAACTCAAGACAGAAGTTTTCATAACTCAAGACAGACAATGTAATATTGGGGGTTTTTTTCTGAAAATTCCAGGGCAGGCCAGGGACAAAAGGAGATCCAGGCCTCACGGTAAATTCATCAATTCAACTAAATTATGACCACTCAGTTAATCAGGGGGGTTTTACTAATGTGACTCCTGACATATTTTACAGAGAGAGGACATCATTAAGCTGATCAAAGAAATCTGTGGTAAGACAGCAAGTAAAATCTATCAAATCTTGTTTATTTGTACATCCCTAAAATAAGTAGCTGTCCTCAAGGGGTCCTAAAGCATGAGTTTGTGTGGAACAAATGATCATTAATGTGATAACAGTAATCAAGTCTCAACAGGACAAATGCTATAAAAATGCTAAACCTGGGCCATTTTGTTGTTTTCAGGATGTGGCATCAAATGCAAGGAAATGCCAATGGAACTTGTATTTGTCATCGACAGCTCAGAGAGTGTTGGTCCCGAGAACTTTGAAATCATAAAGGACTTTGTCACAAGGTTGGTGGACCGGACTACAGTTGGACGCAATGCCACGAGAATTGGACTGGTCCTCTACAGTCTGGATGTCCATTTGGAGTTCAATTTGGCTCGCTATGTGACCAAACAAGATGTTAAGCAGGCAATCAGAAAAATGCCTTACATGGGTGAGGGCACCTACACTGGCACTGCCATCAGAAAGGCAACTCAGGAGGCTTTCTTCAGCGCCCGGACTGGAGTCAGAAAAGTAGCCATTGTCATTACTGATGGTCAGACCGACAAACGAGAACCTGTCAAACTTGACATAGCTGTTCGGGAAGCTCATGCAGCAAACATTGAGATGTATGCTCTGGGGATTGTGAATTCTTCTGATCCTACACAGGCTGAGTTCCTACGAGAACTCAATCTCATTGCATCTGACCCAGACAGTGAACATATGTACCTTATTGATGACTTTAATACTTTACCAGGTGATAATCCCACTCAGATTTTGTTATTAATATTTTGTTAACTTAATATATAGCTGTAATGTAGAGGTTTGCAAGTACTTAAATTCATTTTTTTTTTCCAGCTCTGGAATCCAAACTGGTCAGCCAGTTTTGTGAAGATGAAAATGGTGCCCTTATCTACAACCACATTACCAATGGACACTGGAACGGCAACAATGGCCATGGGCACGGTAACAATGGATATGGAGGGAATACCAACGGATATAATGGTCTCGAAAATACTGAGTATGGAAGTAATGGTCATGGAAACAATGAAAATGGAAACAATGGTTATGTGGTCTACCAAGAGGAGATCAATCACAGACGAACCAGCAGCCGAGGCCGTGGAGACACTTTTACACTGCCCATCAGTGCTGATCCCCTCTCTGTTCAGGTTTATGTCAAACCACTGAAAACTTTTTTTTACTTAGTTTATTACTTGGTTATTACAATGCCATACAAGTATTACTATTATTGACTTTACAAAATTCATGTCAACGCTGACAGGTTTGTTTTACCCTAGGTGGAAGAAGATGATGACGGTGAAGATTTAGACTTCAGGACCCGTGTGCGAGGAGGCAACACTGTGGCTGTTGTTAACAAAACAGCATCTTCATTGCCTGTGAGAGAAAGCTCCCACTCCAGTGAGCCTGTCCTGCCATCTTCATCCTCATCTGCAACACTGTCATCAACATTGGATTCAGTTTCATCTTTAACTTTTAATTACGTGCAGCCTGTGGTGAGTCCTGCCACCCCTGAAGGTGAGTAATGCACTCGAGATCGTGTGTGTAAATGAATACTCTTTGGAAATCATGCATCTCACACACAATTTCTTTGTCAGAGCCCTCTCCTCTTGATCCCCGCTGTAACCTTGCCTTGGACCAAGGCACCTGTCGAGCCTATATCATCCGTTGGTACTATGACAAGCAGGCCAATGCCTGTGCACAGTTCTGGTATGGAGGCTGTGGTGGAAATGACAACCGTTATGAAACAGAGGATGAATGCAAGAGGACTTGTGTTCTCTCAAGCACAGGTATATTTCGAATATGATTGATAGAAAATACACCTATTTTTCATTTTTCCTTTCTAAATATCATATTTTCTTGTCCCTAGTTGGATAAAATCACGAGAACAATGTTGGCTGTCAACTGAGCAAGATTTTGAAAACAGCCAAAATGAAGTGGACTTTTTGATCTCTACACTTACAGCATTCATTCTGCCATTTTGTTATCTTGATATGATGCATTATGTCTGATGTGTTCAGAAAATACCAGGAACCTTCCAGTCTCCCTAACACCTTTCTGCCTTTGTTTCCCTTTATGTCATGCATTAACATTTTTGTTCAAACAATGCTAAGGAAAAGCCATGAATAATCAAATGAAATCCTGACAAAATGCTGATATATTGTTTCTTCATCTCCCTGAGTACATAACTTACTTATTTACTTACTTTATTACTGAAAGTAAGTTGTATTGCACTCAACACTTCAGAAGAAATTCTATGTTAATGGTTTGGCTTTGCTGAATTTAAAGGGCCCATATTTTGCTCTATATTAGCAAGTTAGTATAGTTCTTCAGGTCTGTAAATACAGTTTGTGAAGTCATTTTCAAGAGCAAGCTGTTTCGGGTAGGTCTTGACATGCAAATGAGCCACAGCTCTGATTAGTTGTCTCAAAATCCCTGCTGTCTACAAGGGACTGTCACGGTCAATTTCACTCACAGTAATGTGGTGTCCAAGCACCCATTTGAGTAATACATAGTCAATTCTGTCAAGCTTTTCCTCATTGCTTGTTGTGGACTATAAATAGTTGTAGGCTAGTTATTTAATGGATGCTTGGGCACAACATCACAGTTAATATATTTTTCAGAAGGTCACTTGCAGACAACATGGATTTAAGATTTTAGCCAATGATGATGCAATATTTCACACCAATCCAAAAGCATTCATTGTAACTGACATTTTCACAAAGACGAGGATCCTGCAGTATCCAGAAGGTTTTATCATGTTTTGGGTTGTTACAGACAAGGATGACTGACCTATGAGCAGACATGCAAGGAAAAAAATGGTTTTGTTTAATATGGGTCCTTTAAAGTGATTACCTTAGAAAATATAATAATACTTAAATTTAATCTATTATATTTCATTGTGCTGCGTGCTAATACACTGAATATTTCTACCAAGACAACAGTAGTGAAATTTTTGTTTACCTTGTGTTCGTAGAAGATTTGCTGAAATACGAACCATATGCTCTGAATATTTTTGTTTGCGTTTTATTTGTTTGTGTTACGTTTTGTTACACTGTGTTTAAGTCATAACGGGCAGCTGTAACACAGGGCCAGATCTGCGTGGGTAACAGCGCCCTCTTGTGTTGAATAATCGTGGTAATTTTTCAGTCAGGATTGAGGCTTCCTATAGTCCTTCTAGTATTATAGCCTTTTCAGGAATTGTGTGTAAATCTGAATATATGTTTTGCTTGTTTTTAATTAAAACACATGAAAGAATGATTTTTGTCTGTTTGTCTGTAACCACATATAAATATAACTGCACCATCATCACAGCATCAAAACCAAGATGAATCATCAGCTATCCATGGAGGAGTTGAAGTTGATTTCCGTGTTCATAGTTTTTTAGCCAAACAGTACCAAAATCATCAAATGGTGAATAGGGAAGGCTTTTGTGGAAGTGGTACTTTTTGTTCGGGCAAACTTTTTCACAGATAATCTCTGTCCCCAGACAGGACTTAACCATACTAAAATGGCTTGGTGCCCAAAATGAATGTCAAAAATGGCTCCATGAGCACAGCCAGGTGATCTCTCATAAAACCCACGCCATGACTGGCAATCAATAAATAAAATGAAGTACAAAGCACAACATTAAGCTTTTTTCCTTACTTTCACTTCAAGTCTACACTACACTCAATGAATTCAAATGCATGTCATAAAAAGCCACAACTTTTTACGTAAATAAACAAAAACACAGCATAATGGCATGGCTGTGCTGGAATTGTTGCTTACATGAAGCAATTTAATGTCACACACTGGTGCTTGTAAATGCCAGCAACAATTCCAAACATAGTTCCATCAGTTCAGACTCACTCAACCGACCAAGATGCTTTGTCATATAAACTAGTCTATCTGAGTCACTGATTAGTGTTCAACAAACCTAGTTTGTTAAACATAGGTTAGTTAGTTTAATATCTCGTAAGTTTTTCATAAACTTTATTTTGTTGATTATTGTATTAGTAATAAGCTCACACTACAACGTAACTTTTGGGTTAAAGCTCTAAAAATAAGCATTAAAAGTAAAATGAAAAATGAAACGCAATGACCCTCGCAGACACGAGTCGGTGTCCTGCTGTCCTCGTACTATTTGTCCTGCTGGCTTTCCGTCGGTTTCTATAGCGACTGTGAGGCTAGACGCGTTTGCAGATTATCAACTCGATTAGCCACTTCGCCACCGGTAGCTGGCTAACGTTACTAACAAACATGTCTGTTTTAGATGCTTTGTGGGAGGACAGAGATGTTAGATTCGACATAACAGCACAGTAAGTTACCTCACTGTGTCCTATGTGCCACCTCGCTTAGCATCACACCAAAGACACACGCTAACGGCTACTTCTGACGCTGCATGGTTTACGTTGAATAGCGAAAGCGAGATAATAACACGAACCGTTATAATCACGAACATCGCAGTGGTTGTGCTTAGCTTTATATTCTATCATGTAATCAAATCTGTGTTTTGCGGTGTGTCACAGCTGTAATAATGCTACATTCACCAGCTACGGTTAACTAATCCTGTCTCAATCTGTTCTGCACACAGACAGATGAAAACGCGTCCAGGTGAGGTCCTGATAGACTGCCTGGACTCTATCGAAGACACGAAAGGAAACAACGGAGATCGAGGTTGCTGTTTCGCAATTTAGTCCTGCCTGGACAACATCTCCATCATCACTGCCTGCTCACATACTAAGAGCTGCTGACCGTTTCCTCTTTGTTTTGCAGGAAGACTGTTGGTCACTAACCTGCGAATCATTTGGCATTCTCTGGCCCTGCCGAGAGTCAACCTGTGTGAGTAGAGCTGCATGTCAAATCCCGTTACGCAGTGTGCTTGAGTCTCCATCAGCAACAAAGCTCCATTAATTCTGCCTTCCTTTGGAAATGCACTGTATAATACAACCTTTATGTTATAAACTATTATATGGAAATATTTTAAAAGAAACATTTCCACTGTTGATTTCTACCTTTCCTGTTTAAATATGATAATAAATATTATAATTACCTCAATTTCATATTGCTCAGATCTTAGAGTCAAAACATTTGTGAATCACAATTTCAGAATTGGAAAGGAGGATCTTTTTCTTATTTATTGTATCTGTATCTGGTTTTGAACTGGAGCTTAAAGCTGACAGATCATTTGAAAGAATTTAAGTAAAGTATCACTTTCTTTCTACTTTTCTAAGCATCTCTAAAGGGCAACATTTGAAGGTTTCTT
>OMOW01010857.1:2226-16544 GCA_900312555.1 Lamprogrammus exutus | reverse complement strand
CACGACGCTCTTCCGATCTATTACTTAACTTTTAGAACGCACTCTTTAAATCGGCTTTAATTTGATACATGTAAACAAGAATTCATTGGAAGGAAATGTAACTTTTAGAACTGGTCCGTCCAGTCCCCTCACATGGGGAACATTATGAACTACTTCTATAAAGTACACTTATATTGCAGGAATTTGCTTCTTAGTGTAATACATGTATGCCGAAGTGAAGAGGGGACTTTGAACTTTACAATTATTCTTAAATTGCATTCTTTGAGTCGTGGATTTCTACGTAAAAACGAGGAAAATTTCAATGCAGGCTTTTTGAAAAGGGGTTCTGTGTGTGTCTTTCTCTCCACTATAGAGGCATGTTTCAGGGCTACATTATGCTGTTCCTGTGGTCAGTCAACACTAAATAATTTCTTGACTTTTCCCCCTTACACCCACACAGATAAGTTCTCCCAGTCAGGGGGTCTTGGAGTTTCTTTGGCCTCATTTGATGAGTTTTTCTGGATGATTCAATCTGAAACACTCTCCGCGTGGTGATTTAGAAGGCTATACATTACAGGGCTGTCATATGGGTGGGGTGATAACAACAGTATGTGCAGTGAAACATAACCTTAGCAAGTCTATATGTTCTCATTGTGCTTGTGTCTTGGGAGTCAAACAGTTGTGAAATTGAACCGTATTTTGCTGGGGGGCCCACAAGGGCGCTGGACCTTTGCATTCCTGTCTCTACCACACTTGTTTCCTGTTTCATTTAAAGGGCAAAGATGAACGTCAACTGATTTAGCTTTGAATGAAAGACAGTGACATATTTGGGCTGGATAATCCTCCGTGTGTCGGTCTCGCTGAGCAATGTGACATTTGTAAGCTGCCTCCGTGAGTGAATTAAGAAAGATGGAGCCAAAGTGGGTGAATCTCTGGAAGAGGTCACCCAGCTTCTCCCCTGGGAGCACAGTGGAGTGACTCAGAGCCTTGATCCAAAGACCTCTGCTCTCATTTATCTGTCATTAACTTGCAATAAGTACTTGTTTTTGTGGCGACGTTATCCTCTGTCTATCCCTGTGAGGTTGTGAGAAATGCAGATGATGGTTGACTGTGCTTGTTTGGTCCACAGGTTCTTGTTCTCATATCAAAACAGCATTCCGTTTCTACAGCATTCTATATGTTACATAAATCCCCTATTTGCCTAACGGAGCAGTACACTTCATTACCCTGCTTCATATTGATGTTATCAAAATCATTGAATGTGATTAGTCACAGTCGCTCATAACATATCACAAATGGCTTGCTTGGTGTGTTCATTTCCCCCTGTTAATAACTAACCAAACAGCTTACATGATGCCATTAACCACCATAGAGTTTAATAAGAGTTTAATGCTGTGGTGGCGGTAACATCAGACTTTGGTGTTGCTTCCTCGGGATCAAGGAGCTTCAGGGGATCGAGGTTTGTTTGTTTTTTAGATCCACAGTCATTTTGCACTGACCTTCAACTCTCATACAAGGAGACATTCATGTTAAAATACTATTTATCAGCAGCCTTCAATGCACAGAATCTGTGCTGAAAGATTTAGTTGTAATTTATTGAGTTATTTAGCCATTTTAATAACCAATTAATAGTTTGAGTCGAGTGATAAGGTAAAAACAGCTTTCTCCACCGTGAGGGTTTGCTGCTTTGCAGTTTTGTATTGCTTTAAATTGAATTGGTGTGTGTTTTTGGCATGTTGGTCAGTTAAAACAAGCAGTTGAGGACTTGACCTTAGCCTAAAGGAACACGTCATGGGAATTTGCCTTTTTTTCTCTCTTCATTTTTATACACTGAATAATTTATCAGAAACGTAAATGATAGTTTATCAGTGATGAACTTAAGCATTAGTCACAGCACTACACTGAATCTATAGTGTCTTTGCTGAGGCATTTGCTGTTCTGGGAAATAAGGTAGAAAAGTTAATTAAACAGTTCATCACAAGGGCGACGAAAGCCTAATTAGATGTGAGCTCCATTCAAGACAGCCAGAATGTACGTTTAATCTGCTGAGACCTAGCAGAGACACTGCACGTGTGTGTGTTAGTGTGTGTGTGTGTGTGTCATGCCAGATGTTGATTGTAAAGTAAATTTAGGTGGGGGGGAGAAGAAGAGATTTAACTATTTTCTATTGTTTGTGGCATTTCATTGTGGGCAGAGAACTTTTCTAAAATAGCCAAGACCAAATGCACTGGTTTATCACTACCAAAATAGTCACAATTGTCTTAACATTTTGCAGGCAAAAAGAGGAACGCCCATTTACAGCATTTCATGTGGTCAGATGTTTGAAAACAACAGTTTGATCATGTCGACTCAGTAAATCAGTGCTCTGTTTTGGCTTTTGTCCATACTATGTAAGACCAAAGCTTATGGGTGTCATCGTGCGAAGGGGGCGAAATGGAGCTTTCCAGAAATTTCGAAACAGGCCCGCTGAAAACTTGTTGAAAGTGTCGGGTTTGGGACAGTCGAGGACAGTCGGACCCTACTCGAAATAAATGTGAGGATAATTATACCCAATCCTAAATGCTGCCAACCTGAACAGAACAGAGAGAGAGAGAGAGAGCGAGAGAGCACGAAGATGAGCAGCTTTTCTTTCAACTTGTTCCTCACATCGGCGCTTAAACTCACACTCTCTGTCTCGCCTCAAAAAGCAGATCTTCTCCTGCGGTGATTATGACACACCACATGGTCAGACCTGATAGGGGAGCCTGCACCTGTCCACTTGGATCGCTTTGGGTGTACAACATATTGACACACAGACTAGAGGCAATGGGAGGAACCGAGCAGACCCGTGAGGAGCTTTAATGCTCTGTGTATCCGTAAGAATAAGAGGTCGGCTTTCCCCAACACTCTCTCTGCTAATAATAACACAGCCAATCAAAAAATGTGATGGTGCAACTGATCTGTATTTGTGTCTCTGTTGTCAGATGACTGTGCCAGCAGGAAATAGTGATTTAATAACCTGCAGCTGTGCAGAAACGACTGTTCACTTTGCTTAACAGAAAGCATTTACTGTATGAGCTGTATGAGAGAGCATATACTGTATGAGCTGCGATCAAACATCATAATTTTGTGGCGGCATGGCTCAGGAAGGTAGAGCAGTCGTCAAGGGATCGGAAGATTCCTGGTTCGATTTCTGGGCTCGTCCTAGGGAGCATGTCAAAGTGTTCCGGAGCAAGACACTGAACCCCTAACTGCTCCTGATGTGCAGGTTTGCTGCTGCCATCAGAGTATGAATGTGAGGTCAATGTAAAGCGCTTTGGATAAAAGCGCTATATAAATACTTACCTTTTTTCTTTTTTTTACCATACCTTTTTATTTTATACTTTGGCAGTTATGTAACCACAGATAACTGCCAAAGACAACTAATTTGTGTGTTTTGGAACAGAATAAAAGGAATCAGTGGAAGCCAGAAGGGACAGAATGTGGTTTAGCTTGCTGAGACCAAGCAGTCTGCCCCAGTTCTCATCATCATCATCATCATCATGGATGATGTTTATAAAGCACAATTTTCATATTTTCATAGCAAACAATGGGGAAAGAAGAAGAGATATGCTTTGTAAAGCTCTACTGTTTTTGGTGTTGCAGTGTGGACTGATCCATAGTTTAGTGTGGATGCAGCCTTCAGTGCTCCCTAAGGGCCATTAGTTTGTGATGGTAAACACTGTCATTCCTCTTTTACAGCCTGTGCATCTAAATACAAATAGTCTTTCACCAAGGACTGCAGGGTGTATTGTTTGATAAGTGGGATGGTCCAGCCAAAGCAGGAAATGGAATATCCGCTTCAAATCCTGTTTAAGGAAAGCGGGAACAGGTGATTGAGCCATGAGATAGAAGCGAGCCGTGTTATCTTGTATCGTCGCGGGATATTTTGAAGAATGAACAGTGTATTTGCAGTATGTCTTACACGGAGCCGATTTCAACTACAGGACGCATTCTGCAAATTCCTCTGGTCTCGGGCCTGTGATCGCCCCACAAGCATCCATTTGATGCCCCGTGAAATGGGACACAGATGCACAAAGCAACACCGGACTCAATGAAATAGCCATCAGGTTTAAAGAGGCTGACCGAGTACGTTGAGAAAGCAATTTGGCGAGAACGCTGAGACTTAAAGGTAATTCAGAGAAGCATCAGATTTGTCTGAAAAATTGCAGTGTGAAATAAACAAAGTGGCAGTGTGTTATTAGGCGTGCGGCACCAACACTGACAATGTGTCTGGCAAAAACCTACAGGGAGTGGCGTTCAGTTTCATTATTTATAGCCTTTCTGTGGTCTACAACAGCGATTCCCAACACTTCCCAATGTTGATCTCCCCTCCCCCTACATGCGCATACACACCCCCACCATTCATCTGTCCCCCCCCCAACACCACCCAATGACAAACTGCCATGCCACCGCTATAAACATTCAGAATTGTGACCTTTGCTGATAAATGACTTTTACTTTTCAGGTTAAACTGGTTTAAACACAGCAATCAGCCTCAGGGCCTGAAATGTACCCAGTTTCACTAAAAACAAATTAATCTGAGAATAAAAGCAGGGTGATACTATCAAAGTGTATTGTAGAAATCGTACAAATGATTGGTGTAGAACAGGTGAGTGAGGACAAGTTATGACATGGAAATCAACAAAACCAAGACCAAGTCGGATTTGAGTCTGTCTAGAACACATGCACACGTCAGTGCTCGTAGTCGCTGTATCAAATCAAATCCTCCGTTTACATTTCATGGCTGTAAGCTGTGAGCAGTGTGTCCAATCGGAGCTGTTGAGTGTGCAGTGAACAGATTAATGTTCTCTTCATACATATTCATGTCGTTGTCAGACAGTTTTTTTCATTTGCCTGAGGATTGTGGCACAATGGGGAAAACTGCGTAATGGAATCAATTAGCGCAAGTGAATGGGTGGAATAACTACTTTGACAGGTACTCACCTTAATGAAGTACGTTTGTGTAGTACCTGGGTCTTCGCTGGAGATACGATGGCACGACTCTCTCTGTACGCAGCCACAGAATCCACGTCATAGCAACAAGCATGTTAAATGTATTAAATGTCGTATTTATATGTTGAGATGGATCAGTTGTATTGAGAGAGACTCTTCATTTATTATTATGTCAGAAGGTCCAGAGCAACAGCCATTGTTTTGATTTTCACTTGAATTACTTTAGCTTTCAAGTTATAGATTTTGCAGATTTGGAGTATGCTGTATCTTAAAAAGTGGGGACAGATTTGAATGTAATTTGGTCAAATGTTTTGGGCACAAGCTATGGAACAAATGGTTAGGTTTTGGTGTAGGTTTTACAGGATTTCTTTGTTTTATTAGGGTGTTTTTGAGCATTTTCACAAATTTTACATGAACTACACACAATTAATTGAAAGAAGTGTGGAACATCTGCGGCATAATTGTTGACTGCCACTGCGTGTTTTGATGTAGATTTAAATACATTCTATAAAAATAAACTGTGGAGCCTTGTCTGATGTATGAGTGCCTCCCAGTTGAAAACCCTTTATATATGTATATGTACGCTGTATTTGTGGAGAAAGAAAATGGCTAACTGAAACTCGTTAGGTAGTATTTAACTATTTTCTAAGCAGAAGTGACATGCAGTAGTTGCTATGGGATATGTTTGTGCCTTTTTAATGATGATATGTGGAAGAAAAGCATTCAGCGTTTGTATAATTCAGGTGGCGTTTGGTGGGGAGGTTGTAACAAAGACGTTGTTTCGACTCCTTGCTGAACATATCTGTTAATGTGCCCATAATGTTGAACTTGCTCTCGTCTTTCCTCAGCTCAGAGGCTTTGTTTGAAATCCAAGTGTAAGTCTAAATGACTATAACTGCTGATGCAGCCTGGACATTTGAGAAGTGAGCGTGTGACTGCAAGCCACCAATGTGAATTCCAGGGCTGGCTTTGGGTGAATGTGACTGAGTAACCTTTTCCTCTCCTTCAACTGCTGCTGCCGTTTTCCTTCATGTTTAAACTGTAATAAAGTAAGGAGTATACGCTGAACATTGCCAATGTGTCTAAACTTGAAGTTGAAGCCCATAGAAATGCATCCAGTAAGACAAATCCATACATCCTGAATTACAGTGAAAGCTTTGTTTTTTATTGGTCTTTTATTTTTTTAAATCAAGTTGACGTAAAGGTGTAACATGAATTTATCCACCTGCACACCTGGTCGGACACACCCACAAAGCACAAGGTTAGTGAGCAAGTGTTTTGCCAGCGATATTACCCCACCCATGGTTTGACAAAAAGGTGGGCAGGCCAGAACTTTGTAGCCAATACAGAAGAAGAAGGAGGAACCCACCTGGAAGTGAACAAAACTTACTCAAAAAATACTCAAAATGTACAGATTTTTAGGGCAATGGTCATGGTTAGGAGTAGGGGAAGGGTTATGTAGCCTGAACTTACACCTATACATAATCCTACAAAACTGAGACAGGAGTACAACATTTCAGTGTCGGTGATGGCGACTGACCAATCGCATCCTTGTCGTCGAATTTTGGGCGGAAAAAAAAATGCCATCTGTCCGTGCGTGTTGCCATTTTAGGCTTTTCTGGAGGTGGCCGTAAAGAGGCGGTACCTAAAATGGCGGTGCTGCAGCAAGGGTAGAAGTGTGAGTAGAAGTGGATCAATGTGCTTTTTTGTGCATTAAAGCATTGCTAAGGTTTCGAAATAGACCTCGGGAAAATAAGAACATGAAAATCTGCACAATATGTCTCCTTTAAAGTGCCTCCAGGAGAACTAAGGAGAAGCTTTCTGATAAACAGAAAATGTTCCGCAGTGTGTTCAGGGTTGTCATCAGTGAAGATCTGTGAAAATTCTCCATGCTGCCATTCAATTCATTAAGAAAAAAAAACATCTCTTAAAATAATCCTTTAATCTTTACTCTGTGCTTCAAGCTGTTTTGTGACTGTTCTATATCTGCATTCAGTTTCAGGAGCTGCAAGTGGACAGGGAGATGCAGCTGACCTCCAATCGGAGCTTGGCCGAGGACAGCCTTGCCCGGCGACCCCGGCTTAATAACGGCAAACTCCAACTGGCGGAGAAATACCAAGAATTGTCCAACCTGGCAACCACATGTTGGGAAAAGCAGAGTCAGCTTGGTGAGTTTATCCACACACAGACAAGACAAAGGAGGGGGGAAAGAGTTTCTAGTTCCATTTGGACGATCACCGTCAAGACATTTGTCAAGATATGTGCGGTTGTGATGACGAGGTCACTAGTTCACATTCTAGCTCTGGATGGGTAAATATGGCTTTTTAACATGAATGTGCCACTCAAAATGCCAACCTTCACTTTAAATGCAGCTATTTTCACATGGTCGGACTGCATTCTCCAGGATTATTGTTTATATTATTTCCCCAGATAGCCACAGATCTGTCACGGGGTTTTGTATGTAAATGCTGTTTGCAAACAAAGCTAGATTTCCACGCATGTCTTCATGCAAGCATTACAATTTGCCGTCTCACCACCGAGACCAGTGCAGAGTTCAAAGAAGACAAACCCAAAGAAGAAATTCCAGAAAACCCAAGGAAAGGTTGCGTCCGTACCACAAAGGTTAAAGGAATTATACATGATATCCCACAGTGGTTCTCCATTGTCTTACCTTGTAATTGCAGTAAGACAAAATCACTTTTCTTAAACTTTCGAACAATCACGCTTGGTTCAGAGGGCAGAGAGAGGGGCAAGATTGTGGAGAGTATGCGATAACCAAACCTTTAGCCGCTCGGTGAAAGCCTCCGCATGACCGGAGTTTGGTCATGGGAACAAAATGCAGCATATCAAATGCCAGCGGGAAACTTGCAGCAGTTGTCAAGGAATTCGTGGGGGGAGAGGGGCCTTGTCTTTGTTTAGGCAAGTCATGTTTCTGACAGGGCAGCAGCAGAGGACGCCTCCAAACCTTGCTCTTCAAATTCTAAGCTTCACGGGGCAAATGTCAGAAAATCCTGACAAAAGCAGGTGATAAAATACATCCTACTGCTTTAATTTGATGAGGTGATGTCAACTGCCACTTATTTATTACACCAAAACACAACCTTTGTTGGATCAGACCCAGTGTTTGCTTTACCCAAATAAAAGACATTGCTAAACTTTTTATAAAGCCTCAGCTGCTGAACGGTGACGGAAATTGGGTGGAATGTTAAACTTCCTGTTGATGCACGCACACCACACAGATGCTGTCACACCTCCCCAGCAGAGCAGGATGGGTGGGAGTCCTTCCTTCCCCTTTAGAACATCTGATTCTCATTTGGCGTGAGGAGGGAGGAAGAGAGGATGAATGAGGAGGATTTCTTGAGGCGAGAAATCGCAGCAGAGACAAACTGCAGGAGCAGATCAGCGCAGACAGCTGTAGAGTTGAATGCATCCTGCCGTTGGTAGATGGGATCTGCGATGGCTGAATGTGTTGTAGCTGTGCTCCCCAGGAGGAACTGCAACTTTGACTGTGCCATTATTAGTTATTGGCATCCAGATTTTCTCTGGCCTCCGACTGCTGTTGCTCATTATTGACCTTCACACACACACCAGCACACATACACAAGTTCAGATGACCATATTCCAGATTTCCTTATTCCAGTGGAGACTGTGCCAAATCAGTCCACTTTGAGATTTTCCCTGTGCAGATATTCAGCTGTTTAAAACTCTAAAAGCAACTTTCACATTTTGTGTCAGTGTAAAATCCAAATATCAGTCAAGAAAATATTGATGTTCAGCACTCTTAAGGAGAAATCCATTGTAGAGCAGGACAATTTACCAATAGTCATATTTTCCACTGACAGCAGCTTCAGTGGACCAGAATGCAATGCAGCTACAAGCTCATATTGGTGATTAGAGTAGGTTATTAGAGGCACGTTCCAGTGTTCATAACGTAAGTGGGTAGTTAGCTATATCTACATATACATGTGGCCACCTTTAAAGTCTCGGTGGTTCTCGCAAAGCATTCTAGGTCACCAAAGAAACCACTGATTCACGTGGAATAAGCTACTGGCTGAGGTGAACTGTGTAACCAACCTGCTGCAAAGGCTAGACTGAGGCTGTTTTTGTATCACACTTCTTTCATTTCTTCTCTTTCTTCTTATTCAGGGGCATCTGTGTTCATTTGCCCTCTGGAAGAGACATTTGCATAGAAAGTCAGCTTTGATTCAGCGCTCAATTGCAGAAATGTTGGTTATTGTGGCAGAAATGATTGGTTGGGCTGCACCTGTGTGCTGTTTAAGGCTTGGAGTATTTGCTGTATTTGTCTGAATGAGCACTGAAATATTTGGCTGCCAGAAGGTTTACATTTAAAACCAGTGATGCTAGGCATGGCCACTGCAGTTCTCAATTTGGCCAGCAATCTGCAAAATTATGTCAGTTTCATTACTAATTACATAACGTAGGCCGATACATGCATGGCACAAATAAACTACATGTGATGTGTGTGTGTGTGTGATTATATGCTTTGAAAAATAATAACGCCTGCGTTGAAACATTTTATCGCACAAACTGATTTATAGAATAAACTCCAAATAAACACTTAAACCAGTGAACAATGACGCTACATAACAGTATGTCAGTTATGACAACAACATGTGCACCTTCAAATAACCATCGTCTCAAAAGTACAAGCCCCAAGCTCGCAGTGTGTCACCCTATCATCTGTCATTGGAAAGTGCTTGTGTGGTGTCTTCTTTCTGTGTTAGTGTCCTGGACCTGAGGCTAAGTTACACAATGTTTATTACTTCTATATCCTTCTAAGACTTTGTTCACAAAAAAACTTGAATACCCTTTGTAGTACTTTTGTTCTTCAATACCAGCATATTGATCAAGTATTCGAATGCTACTTTCTGTGTAGCTTTATTGGCTGACCACACAGGGAAAGGCTGCACACACCCTCCGACATGTTCAGGCCGCTTGTAGGTCAACATCCCACTGCACGACTGTACTTGCTGTGTCTCTTACATCCTTTTATTTGCCATGTTAGGTGTGGTTGTGAAACCGGGATTACTGGCTGTTGTGTTGCCATCATAGACGATCTAAGCAAATTGAAGCTTTAGACGAGACTTTTATGCTCACTTCCTCTGAGAACCCAGCTCAGCTGACAGCCTGTATCCTTCAACTGTGGGGCTGGAGAACAAACTGCATACATGTTGATCAGTAACCAAGGATTTTTGGGACTTTCCATATTTAGATTTGAGTAACTGCATTACGCGATGCATTGCATGACTGTAAGTCAACAAGTCACTTTTGTGGGATTTGAGAATGGAAAAGATGTGAATATAAGTCATTGTGTGATACCAGTATTGACTTGCAAATAAATGCTTTTGTATTTGTGGTTTAGCTCAGTGTTGAATACATATTTTAGCATACAACTTCAGAGTGGGGGGCCGTGGGATATCCGTCAGACTAAACACAGAGAAAATAAAGTTGCTGAGGATGTTTCTCACAGTTTGCAACAGTCGATAGATGTTATATAAGCTGTCACAGGAGGTCTTCCAGTTGTGGTTTCAAAGATACATCTTGATTTAATGCGGCCATTTGTTAATCCAATCAGCACCAACCTACAGAAAGTCCAAGGAACAGATGGCACAATGCTGGTCACACTGTTAAAACTCCACATTATCAGCAGTGATCATAGAGAGCTCTGGTTTGTTTGCTGTTTTTATTATGAATTGTTGCTTTGTTTGGCTTTGATAGTATTTCTGAATCCATAATTGAATCCATTTATTGAGTCGCAATCTTTTCAAATCCCTTTTTGAATCTATTTAGGTACTTAGTGTGAAGTGTAGGGGACAGGTTACTCTGATATCTGAACAGATCATTTTGATGGTTTTTGATTATATTAGTCAAGCTGGAATAGATTTTGAGGCAGATGTGAACTGGGATTTGTTTCCCCACTTTCTTTAACATTACACGTTTGGGCATTTGTCAACATTTTTTTCTGTATCTCCAAAGCTCTGACACCAATCTTATATATATGTTCAGGTATATATATATATATATATCCCATTATGGACAGCAGGTACAATCAATATTGAGATATTGATCCAGATCTGGTGGATTAAAATACAGTATATGCACGGAAAAGGGTCACATGAATGGGGTTGCTGTGCACTAAGAAATAAGTCATGAAAATACTGCCAATGTTTACCTAACACAATCATGATTCAGCTTGATAAACCTTTTTACACTTGTGACCTCAAGGCACTGATGGTAAAGATCTGGATTTATACTGGCCAAATGTTAAGTAATAATAGTTTCAAGTACTAATAGTTAGAAATTGGTTAACACTTAAGAATTAAAGATTCACATTCAATACTTAGACTGATGTGTGACAGGATGTGTCAGATAGATTTGTGCTGGACCATACCAATAATGAAGTATTTTTGTAAATAAAGTTTGTAATAAAATAGATGGCAGTAGAGCAGACTTTCAAAATGTATGTATCTTTGTATTCTAATCTGTATTGTATTCTAATTCTATGTGTTAGTATTCTATGCCTATACAATTTAGATAAATGTTTTGTACATTAATCTGTGCTAATAAGGATTTGACAAACTAAGAAACAAAACTGGACTGGCTGCCAGAAACCATCCCTTGTTCTTTCTCAGTAGGTACCTGAGATTCCTGCGTGAACATAAAAAGGACAAATATGTCATAACTATGCAACACCTGATATGCCACCGCCACTAATATTCATGTATGTGAACCCAGCTTGTGGTAAAGCGTGTGTAGGACAGGTATGAAAGGCCGTCAGGTTGCCATGCTTTGAGTTTGTGTGAGAGGGCACAAATACAAAGCCGGTGTGAGAGTTTAGGGCTGGAATGCTGCAGGGATAATTCACCGCTGACTTGTTGGCTAATTTCTAAGCCTCAGATGCATCTGCGGCCTGGCGAGGCCCCATCTGTGATGCCGTAACCTATTTGTGTATCATCAGCAGCGCATCACTCGCCCAACATGTTGTAGTGTTTCTTCACTTGATTTCTTTTCTCCGTTCAGTATTGTGGCGCTCGTGGCTTTTGAGGGGGAAAATTATATTTCTTATAGACCAATAGCTTCTTCATGTTTGTGTTTCTAGCTGACATAGCATCATTATCCAGCAGCCTCTGACCAGAAATAATGTCACTGGAAGGTCAGCCATGAAACATAGGAAATCTGCTTTGATTCAAAGCAAAGGTAAACGTTGTAAGATCTTTCTTCACACCTGTTTTATCTCTATAAAACTTCTTTTTTTTAACCTAAAGATATTATGAGTTAACCATTTTTCATTGCGGGTAGTCATCATCAATACCTTTTTTAAGTTTGACATTCATAACACTTGTTATAAAGATATATACAAATTCTCTCGTGACCTAAAGTCACACCGACCATTTCCAATAAGCGATTTTATTAATTAACAATTTCCAGGATATTGATGCAAATATGCATTTTCTCACATCATTTGCATACAGCCTCGATCACAGCAGACCTACAGACTATCATTTGTAGAGACAGTGGATTGTAGGCATCTCAGCTTTTAGAGTGTGCCTCTCCTGTCCCCTCTCTGTGTTCACTGCAGGTTTCTGGTGCTATTGACACTTTTATTTGCATGTTGATCTGTGGTTTGGCTGCTCAGCGCACATAGTTCACTCACGATACCCATCACATCCATCAAGGTTTCGTCCAACACAATGCTTTGTTGTCTTCCTTATATCACCATCTAGAGGCCACATTGCCTCAAATTGCTGGCCTTAAATGACTAAATAACTGAATTTGGCAGCTCATCAAACGTCTTGATGACGTTCCTTGGGCAACTCATAATTCAGTCGAGCATTTATTTTGCATCGTCCTGCTCTGCTTTTGCTGAATTCCATTTTTTAGCTTTTTGTGCTTGTTTATTATTTGGTCCTTTATTCACAACACACTGGCTCTCTCCAGCTCAAATCAAATTTCCTTGTATATCTTTTCTTTTCTTTGCTAAATCTCCAACTTATCTTGAATCTCCTTACTCTACCATATTGCCAAGAGTATGTTGGTATCCTCAATGGACCCTTGTTGCATCGTTTTACTTTCCATACTTGTGAAAATGCTTCTCCCCACTGCTGGTTGTTTCACTATTGCAGTTCATGTAAACAACTGGCATCTCCAGTCTCCTGGAGGCTGTATTTCTCGCTGAGCACCAGTGTTTTTGCATACTCCAGCACGAGCCCAAGTGTAAAAGGTGTGAGGTTGGTGAGCTTGGGGAGCATTGTGCAATGATGTTCGATTCCATTATTTTGTAGAAGGAACAGGATCTAGACGTTCGGTGTCTCCCAATATCATCCAAGCCTTCAAGTGCTTGCTAATTGCTCTGCTTTTAGTGCTCCTCTCAACAAAGTCTGCATTTCTCACAACACAAGAAATGTCTTCTGTATATGGCAGGAGCCGTAAGAATGCTTCCCATATCTGCACCCCGAAGACATGGTTGTGTTAACCCATCCCTAACACCATTCACGTGTTAGCGCAGCACTTCGCCGCAATGGCCTCCAGATCCACTGAATTACTTCCCCCTCACCCCACCTCCCTAAAATGTAGGTCACATGCAGCTGCTGTGGAAGTATTTGTTTGCCTGGCTGTCACCTCCTATTACACCCCCCATCCCCAACATCTGCATTGTGGGGTCATGAACAAGGCCATCTCTTAATGCGCGCTTTTTACAAGTCAATGTTCACACAATGGTGGCCAGAAGAACCAGGCTGAACATGGAGCAGTAGTGTATTATTACATAGATGATAGCTTTTAAGGTGGAACCCACTGTGCAGCATTGGTGTTGAGGCCTTTTTGGTTTTAGTTTAATATTGTATTTTCAAAGTTTATTCTTTGCCTATGAAGCTCTGAATGAATGATTTGAATGCCAAACTGTATTACCGTATTCCACCTTTAAAGAGAAGATCTGTCCTGGAAAGGAAGAGCTAAGTACTGATTGCAACACATTCATGCAATCTTATCTCCTCCGTCCGTCCGTCTGTCTGTCTGTCTGTCTGCATGACGGGCCGTAGGCTTTCTCCCAGGGGAGCAGAGTTATTAGAGTCATTGCTGTGACCGTTATTTGCCCCTCAGTCTTGAGTGAGCTCAGTCTGACTTGTGGGGGTAGTGTGGCTGTCACAGCTTCCCTCGAAGGGACAAGACACACTTAGAATTCAGCTGGGTCAGGCCTGTTCACAATGTTGGCCGTGTGTGTTCCCCAGAAGGTGAAAACGTGCGGTGGATGTATGCATGCGCTGCTGTTATACATATTTATCAGACAGGCCTCTGAAATTCCTGCTTTTGTCTTAATGGTTGTTGGTTGAGATCGGCAGAGCGTG
>OMOW01010717.1:1191-11400 GCA_900312555.1 Lamprogrammus exutus | reverse complement strand
TAGAGAGCTCTGGGCTGGGTCGGGGACTGTTTGTTGTTGTGGGCCTGTAAAGCCCTTTGAGACATTGTATGTGATATTGGGCTATACAAATAAACTTGATTTGATTTGATCAAATATATTTATATATATATATATATATATTTTTTTTTTAAATGTATTTATTTATATATATATATAGTTTGCTGATAAGTTATAGCTGATAAGTGATAGCTGATTGCTATAGAGGCTTTTTCTATTCTTGTTTATTGACATAGTGGCATGATGAATTGATGTTGTGCAGCCTATACTGTATATAGACATCCAACATAAAACATTTACAACAGAAAATCTAGACATGTTACTGATCGTTACAGAGATCGAGCAGTTTTTCTGCGACATGCAGCTGAGGTTGTCGGCCGCAAGACGGGCAAGGGTGCTTCGGCTTGCCGTGATAACTTCTTGCTGACTCACACTCCAGCTCTTCTTGAATTGGACTCTGACTTATCATGGCTGATTAATCTGATTCGCGCACTGTCCCTACGCACGTCAGTCAGCAAGTCAGGACATTGGGACACGGCCATAGTGGCCTTACATCCCTACCACAACGGAAATATAGTTAAGTCGTGGTTTCAGTTTCAGTTACACTTTCAATACCATTGTTTTTGAAAGGTTTGGAACATTTCGTAACCTCTGGCTCAACGTTGGCATCTACTGGCAGAAATAGGAATTGCAGCAGTGTTGCACGCTTCCCGTTCCAAAACCTGAACTCTCTTGATACAGTTTTCATGCAGACACAAACCATCAATTCTTCAAGTTGTTGTTTCTTCTTCTATTTAGTTATTGGTGGGTGGTATTCTTCTGTTTGATTGAGTTCTTGTATGATATATGTGACCGAAGAGTTGCACTGTGCATCAGGAGGTATGTGTGTTTCATATACTTTAACTGTCTGACCTATCACTGCCATGTGCAACCACTGCCATTGCAACTGACACAATTTTTTGTTTATTAAATTTATCGTATGACATGTCTGCATTTTAATTTTGTGCCATTTGTACCACATCAATTTGCAATATAAGATTTTCCATAATTTAATGAGAATGTATTGTGAAGCTTAAAATATTGTTTCATGTTCATGTGCTTCATTGTCACATTAAGTTACACTGCTTAATGTAAATGGCCTTATGTAGTTATTAGAATTATTCTGACAACTGTCTACAATATATTGCACTGTAATTGTACACATCAATAGCAATATGGAATAAACACTCATGAACAGTAACATTTCATTCAAAGGTTTTTATTTAAAAATGGGATCAAAATGATCAATTAATTGGCTGATGTATCAATATTAATATATTGGTTCGTTGCTATAAGCACAGGTATGTACACACACAGTGAATGGAGGATCGACAGACTTTATTTACTGAACTAAACTAAACAATAATTCAAAATGGAGTGCTGATGCTAAAACGCAATGTCTTCAGGCCACAGAACTACAGCTTTTCAGCTCCTCTTTTTCTGGTTCGGCGTTCGTGCATCTGTCTGTCTGTGCCTCAGTCTCCAAGCATCCACAGTCTCACTGAAACAGAAGATACATAGATGAGGTCTTGATTACATAATCCAATGCAGCTGTGCATCAACTATGATTTGTCCAAATCACACCGCCCGCCACTGCTACACACACCCTCAGACTATGCTTAACCATGCCCCGCGTTACATATAGTGCATATTTATCCATCTACCAATCTATGTGTGTGTATCTATGTATTTATATGTGTATGTCTCTATCAAACTGATGTATCGTACGTATAGCCTATCAAACTATTTACATATACTTAACTGATGTATCACAAACGCGAAATGCTCACAATCTCAAATATCTTTCAGTAATAGCAACTCCTCAGCAACACACAAACTCTTTTCACACATACACACTTTTTTGTCTAGTCTACCAAACCATCACGTGACGTTTTTCGTCACAGACATTTCGAAACAGTTGTCGGAACCGCGTACCGAAAAGGGGCATGTCGGTGTGAAACATGGCTCAACAGTTCTACTCTTTGGGAAAGTGTCACAGTCGTAAAACTTATCACCAATATGTATGAGTGTGAAGTTGTGTGGTGGTGACTGCTGATTTTGCCTTTCTGTAAATGGGTGAGGGAAGATATCCAGTACAAAAGGGTCTTGGTGATGTGACGATAAGACTCTATCCTGAGATTGTACAATCTATGATTTGTGTGACTTCATGTTCACTGACCTGGAGAAGAACTTCACATCATCAGGGGAATGGCAACTTGCATAGAAATGTGTGTGTAGCATGGTACATGCCACAAATACTAATTGAAATTAAAATAGTGTGTATGTTCATTTGTCTCATACTTTTTGAAATCAATCAGTGTGTGTCAAATAAAAGTGTGAAAAATCTAATAAGGTCTGCTGTTATTCCAATATGTGGTCTTGCGACAGAAATGCCATAAATATGCAATAATATAGACATAAATACAAATCATAAATACAAATTTTAAATACTAACTACGTCACAAATGCGTTCATATGTTTATTGAAGTAAAAGTAATGAATTATAAAAGCCGTAAAATCATATGTATTTGTTGTTACTTGTGCTTATTGTCAGTAGTTTAGCAATTTATCAACGTCGCAACCTTTGACTTTATTTTGAAATATTCAACCGGAAATCCGTACATTAGTATTTGTAGCTTTATGCTTGGACCTGTCAAAAAGGCTCCTTTCCGTTTTAAAGCGAAATGCCGGCCGGTTTCAGCCTCGGCGGACTCATTTTTCACGGCATAGTGCTGTTCGTCATCCGCTGGATGTATTTTTTAAACCAACCTTATAGACGTCTCATTATTAAGGCGACCTTGCGTTAAAGGACTTTAATACCGGCGTACCGTTTTTCTTCCGAGGGCATTAATTCCTTCTCGTCCAGCAATGCAAAGAAATGGAAGTTGGAAAGAAGGACGTGAATTCCAGGATTAAGGACAAAAAACAAACAAAACAACACCAACCCCGGAGAGAATAAAAGGCAGTGACCCATTCTAATCCTCATTGCCAACATGACCTACTTACCATCCAGTTCATGGGATAGTATTTCCAGGACATATGGGATGCAAACGTCAATTTGGTAGATGGTAATCAACATGGAAAGTGTGGAACCTTGTAGCACAGTAATAACGTATGAATGTGTATTGTATGACAGTGACTGGACAAAGGTCTAGGTCAACGAGGAAAATATAATGGCTGGCCCGAGGTTTATGGCACCACCTCTTTGCTAATGTTTCTCAGTTCTGCTGGATTTGACCTGAAGTCATGAATGGTAATGCATGTTGCAATAAACAGACTCTTTGGAATATAGTTCAGCTCATGGGGTCTGCTGTTGAGGCTGTGATCAATGGTTCCCTACAGACCTGCTGGCCATTAGAGCAGGCATGAAATGTCAGAGCAGTATGTAAGCCTTAGCCATTTATAATCAAGAGAGACTGAAAGGAAGTTATTATTGATCAGCAATAATGTCACCGACCAAGCAATAAAATCTAATGTTTTTTTGGAAAAAAAAAGTTAAATATTCATAGAGATTTTTGGCTGTCAATAACATTTAACATTCCTATAATGTTTCTGAAATGTGGAAAACCTTTACCTCTTTTGAGGTACACTGACGTCCCGCCTCGGGTCATAGAAAACTTCATCATGACAGGTTACCGCTACCCAAACTACAGCCTGCGGGATTGCTTACTCTCGGCATTTAGGCCCACCAATGAAACCGGCAACTTCTGGACACATTTCCTCCCAGTGTTTATCTTTGTGTATTACTTCGTGGAGGTGTTTAATTGGGAAGGAGCACCACAATGCAATGATCCTTTCTTCTATCCGCTCTGGAATTACTTTATTGGGGTGTTTTGTCTGCTCATGGCCAGCAGTATGGCACATCTGCTCAATTCAATGTCCCTTGTGGTAAGAGAGGTGTGCTTCTTTGTGGATTATGGCACTATCAGTGCCTACACTGTTGGCTCATCTCTGGCATACTACTACTACATCCACCCTCGGGCAGGGATAATGGAGTCAGGGCGAGGAGGCCACAACGGTTCCCAGATGGACCTCAAACATGAACCCAAAGGAACTATTATATCATCCTATGCAATCCCAGTTTTCAGCGTGTTCTTTGAGACCTTCTATATCCCTTGCTCATGTGTTGTTGCAATCATTTGTGTCCTGTCGTGCTGCAATACCCGCCAGAATTGGAGGCAATATCGATACGTCATCCGAACCCTTGTTTTTCTCCTGCCATTCTTCATCTCCTCTACACCGGTTTTCTACCGCCTTCTCAGCAGTTCGCCTTACTCAGCTACCTCCTCCTCCTTTGCTGCTTCCATTTGCATGCCCAGCTTCTTCTATCGCCACTGTCTCTGGCTGCTGGTGTCAGCTGTGTTCAACATTAGCAAGCTTCCTGAGCGCCTGGCGCCTGGTTGGTTTGACATCTGGGGGCACAGCCACCAATGGTTCCACTGCTGTACTTTTCTGTCCATAATAGATGAACTCCATATGATAAAGATTGAAGTGAAGGCCATACTGCTCAGCCCAAGTCTACTGCTTCCCCCTTGCAACATTTCGTGCCTGGCTGGACCCACCATAGCATCCACTTATGGAGTGATGATCCTCCTCCAGACCACCATTGTTTCCATAATCATGTGGTTCTCATGGCAGGCCAACTCTATCTATGGACCTCAGAGAGACCAGCTTGCTAAAGAACACCTCAAGAAAAATCTGAAATGTCACTGATCACAAAGATGATGCATCCTGTACACCTCTACCAGGGCTGTAGCTCCCATTGAGCACACCAAGGTCATGTCCCCTATTATTATTTAGATACACTGTCTTTAAATTAAACTAAACTGAACTATTTAAGGTGAAGAAAATTAAGATAGTTTGATCCCTGGCAATGTGGAGAAAGTTCCTCCAAAACAGCATTTAGAACATGAGTACATGCAGGGAAACTCTGGGATAAACCACAGCCCTAAATTTAACAGATAATAGGACTAAACAGATAAATTATTAAATTATCCTTGTAAAAAGTAAATGAGCAGCCATTGATGTCTGGCCAATTTTTTTTGGCAGACGGGTTGTGTAACTGCTTTACCCTCTAGAAATACGGAGGGGACCTGACCTCAGTGTTGCATATAATCCTGATCTCAACTGTGAATTAAGATTTTGCTCATGCTTATTGAGTCATTCTACAAACAGAACAAGTACGCACAACAAATCCCTCCTGGAGTCTCACATGGTCTGGCCCCTTTGTGACTGCTTTCCAAGGTTTTGTAGGGGAAATAGGGGTCAACAGAAGATGAAAAGATTATATCCTGAGCAAACTACAGGATGGATAATCTGGAAGTATATTAAACACTTTGTCAGTTCTTTCTCCTGAGCTCTAGCATGTTGGAACAAGACATCTGAGAAGAGGTGATAATTACCTCTACCTATCATATAATTGAGGACAGATGAAAGGTATTTGTATCATGAATGTCTTGTATGTACCACACTCATTTCCTCCAAATGACCCAGCAAGAAATGAGGTGGCCTTGAGGACCCCACAAAAATAGCAGAGAGTTCACATTTTTCTCACATTAAAACACTTTCAGAGGGCCAGCTGAGCTAATACTGTCATCAGAGGTTTAGCAGCCATTGTTGCTTTGAAAAATTTGACACGTTTCTTGCACCAGGTGTTTTTTCTCTCATGTCAAATGTAGTCCTAGTGCACTGAACACATTTGGTGTATGTATGTCTTTCATTACACCGATGATTAGTTCCTTGATAATCTTAACCTTAAAGTACTGTATTTTATTTTCATGTTTTCTAATCAGTGACTAGCAAATGAAAAAAGAAAAAGCCACATTATATTTTTCTGGATCACAGTTATATGTATGGTACAAAAACACTATTTGCAACGTAAATATATTTTCATTATGAATTAATTCATTGAGTTTTTCAGTTAATATATTAGTCATTTCATTTACGAACAAAAAGCCAAAATAATGACAATGGCCTGTCCCATGATACCAGTATCCTGTAGTGATGTCCTCAAATTTCTTATTTTGTCTTTCCAACCATCTTAAATACCCAAAGCTGTTTGATGTACAATTATGTGAAATGGAGAAAAGCAACCAAATTAAAAACTTATAATAGATAGCTTAAACAATTCATCATTCATAAAAGTAGTCATCTGAGTTACTGACTAACCCAAAGAGCAATAGGATCATATTCAATCATCATACAATGGATCAGAAACTTTTAGAGTAAAAGCCATGGTCTGGAAATGTACCTGGGCATAGCTGTAACGATGGCAATACTATAGTTTGTACTACATCATCAGGAACCTCACAGATAGATTTGCACTTGAGCAGTCAGATTGTTAAAATCACATTTCAGATGAAATGCTACTGTTACTGGAGAAACTATGCCTATGACTGTTAGCAGTTATTTATGTACTTGTAGATTTCCCACAAGCAGAAAGGAATTTGGGAGAATTGGAGGTTATCAATTGTCTCATTGAAAAAGTTGAGTTGACTTGTAGTCTTATTTCTCCTTTGTTTTAAGATGTACTACATGAAAAAAAGCAATGTAAAATACTTAGACTCCAATTACAACTTCCTTTAAAATGTGATTAGTATACAGATACAAATGAGGATACAGATGAGGCCCTCCAATGTTGATGCGGTGTAAAGCAACCAGTGTTTGACTGGGTTGCTGCTGTCATTTTTGTTTCATAAGTTTTGATCGTTGTCAGTGTTGCAGGTTGAATTCCATGTTTGGTAAACTACAGTCATTTACCTTGACATACAGTAGCTGGGTTTAAATTCCCTCTGCTCAATTGTTAATGGGCACGGAATCCTTACCATATTGCTGCTCTGTAGTTAAGCCTAATCTCTGACCTTCATGTCAAACAGGAAGAGGAAAATGGGGTGGGAGAAATTTTGGACACTTTTTCGCCTTCAAAGTAACAAAATTGAGCCATCATTACTAATTTATGCATTTGGTATACTTTGGTTATTCCTTCAAATACCCTCAGATTATTCACTTTCAAGCTAATGATTTGTTTCCTAGAATTAGCTTTTCTCTATTTTGCAGTTAAAGCATTTGTGTAGTGCTGGTACTTGATTGAACTGAATGAATTAAGTAATCTGAGGGGAAATTTGATTGATTTGAAGACACCTTTCTAATTTTAGGGAACATTCATGACAAAATTAAATGATTCCAGGTGCAGACACAGAAAAATCACAGTCCCTCTGTTATGTTAGCTGACATATAACATTCCACTAATATGTATAATTTGATTCTTATTTGAATAAATGTTATGCAGAGACCAGTCATCACTCTCGGCTTTTATTTCAGTACTCCTGCACGGAGTTGATCAGGGATGTCAGTTGGTACAGAGCCCTCCAACTTCCAAATTCCTTTTTTATTTTTTATTTTGTGGGAGCAGGATGGGGGCAGCAAGGTGGTTAATTGGTTACCACTGCCACCTCACATCAAGAATTTACCCAGTACAAAAATGGCCTCTGTATGTTCTCTCTGTGTCAGTGCAGGTGCTTCAAAGTATTCTGTCATAGCTTGATCGCATAAGAAATGACTACATGGCATATGTGGTATATGACTTGTTTGCAGAGTAAACAGTGGATAAAAAAAAGTAAAAATTGCAGATTTTTGTGATGTAAGTGTCAACAATATAACCATATCACAATATTTTATGCTTAATGTCCTTTACTTTGTGCTTGGAACCCTAATAAACAGGCATATTTATTCCATGTGAGACTATCAGTACATGCACTTTGGCATCCAGATCTGGCAGACTGAAAAATGGAATTACTACAGTAGCAAATGGGGTAGAGGCATGAAATGTGTTGTGGAGATTATGCTGATTCAGTAGCATGCAAGGAGTTTTTAACGTATCTTTAAGAGAGAGAATATAGATAGATCCAAAAAATAGTTATTTCCTTTTCTTTAGGCCATTACATGATTAGAACAAGACACATTTTGTCTAGTTGTTCGGCCCTGGCAGAGGTACAGTATGTATTCAAATTAAAGTTATAAATACAGTATTGAGACATACAGAATACATGCAACATTTGCCAGGATCATTTGCCAAACAAAGGCAGTGTTCATGTGCATGTCATCACCCTTTGCGTTTAAACCAGTCCTCCAAGAATGTCCTGTTGACTCTTTGTATCAGTGTGGACTGTAGTTTTGTTTGTCAGCTATGTATGCTATCAAACCTTTGCCAGGGCTTATACAACATGCTAAAGAGTTCCTCCTATGCCATACATTCCTTTCATCAGCATCACAGAGGCCATTTCTATCAAACAGGATGCTGGCATATCTGGCTGAAGGCTCCAGTCTATTGTGTTATGGACCTAATAGAGTATTACTGTCCCCATGACTGGACCACTTTTTCAGCATGTGTGTGCATGAGTTGACTGATAATGTTTGTTGCACTGGCTTTATCAATATGACTGAGTTGCCTAAATAGGCATAAGTGTGATAGTGAAAGAAAACAAACAAGCAGCCTCCATTCATTCCAGAAAGCACTGTCTGTATAGTCTATAAGTTCAACTTTATAGCTTTCACCCCCAGGACCCCAGACAAAAAAATGCACGAGGCCCTCACCAGCACCCCATGCCCTGCAACAGAGAAAATAGAATAGAAATAATATAAATATAACAAATACAACGTTTGAAGGAAAATAAGAAAATTACAAATATAACAACAAAACTAAATGTGAAATGCTTGTAGGAAAAACACAACAACAAATCACACAATAGTAGTTGACAGCTACCTTTCAGACAAGGATTCCCTTCAAAAGCAACAAAGGAATTTTACATGGCCATAACTCAGTGAGCTTGACTCGCATGAATTTTGCACAGTTCTTTCTTGTACAAACCTTGATATTCTCAGACCCCAAAAATTGTGGTCATCATTTGCTAATCAGTATTGTCTATCACTGAAGTATGGTAAAGTCAAATTTGTTTATAGCATCTTTCAAGAGCGATCCTCAATAACTGCAAAATACATAGTACACACAACACATATCATTACAAGATCTGTCTGTACAAACAGGTTTAAGACACTGCTTAAGACAGTCCACATTGCTAGCTGGCCTCATTTAGAGCTTGCCTTAAAATGTGATCTCTGTAGCCAGATGTTATGTGGATAATGACATCAGATGTCCTGTATTTACATCTTGCATTAGAGTGTTGTGGTTTTCTGGTTTACGCCTGTATTGTGATGTGTGTGTATGTGTGTCATTGATGGGCACTTGACACTAATAAGGCGATACAGCAATGAGCAATTTCAGGGGACACAAATTAATACATTGGTAAAAAACAGTATATGGTATAGTGTCAAATAAATTGCATACTGTTTAATACCTTACCTGATCTCAGGTGAATGTAAGATGATGATATTCACATGAGATCATTAATTATTCTACTTAATTCCAATTAGAAAGCATCATCACTAATAAATCAAGGGTGTGGTCTGCTTGAAGTGATATTGCTTAGTAGGGTTAAAAACAGTAGGTTTGTGAACAACTCCCATAATAGGTGATGTACCTCATTGACATACCCAAACAAATCTATGTTAACATTCCAAGTTAAGGATTAGCATTTTAAATGTAAATTATAATTGTTACTTGACAACAATGGCACCATTTTATTTATGTCCTGGCCCCTCATATTTTATATAATTTACAGTACATGTATCTTACATTCTCTGCTGTCAATTGTAATTCAAATGTCAAGATTCAAAGTTGCCAAAAAAAAAATCTTCAAGTGACTATAATTAGGTGTATCATTGTTCAATAATAAAACAATGATTTTCAATACAAAATATCTGACTGAAATTGTTTGCAAAGTTCTGATCCACACATAGCACAGCTAACAATCGGACTTATACCACACCATTTACCACACACTGTACTAAGGTACTTTCAGCAACCAACATTAGAGAAAACTTAGGAGAAGAGCCAGAGAAATCAACAAACAAATCAACAGAAATCTGTAAAAGTTATGGAATTTCTAAAAAAAAAAAAACTGTTGTGTAGCCACAAGAAGCAGTTTGTTATCATAAAAAAGAAGAGCATTATGTAACACACGAAGCAAATCTGATAATTAACAAAAACGTAAACATGTACAAACATACAGGATATGGCTTCACAATAGGAGGGGG
>OMOW01010381.1:1329-13114 GCA_900312555.1 Lamprogrammus exutus | reverse complement strand
TGTGCTCTTCCGATCTGGAGACGCTCAACATTTGTCCACTTGAAATAGTCAGAAAGCTCATTAGAGGCAAGAGAACTGTTCACAATGAGGAGCAGGCTAGGGTTCCCATTTCCCATAATGAGTTTGAGGAGTTTGGTAAGAGTGATATCTGGGGAACTGGAGTACAGAATCCTATATTAAATAGAATCCTCCAGGGAAATCGTTGAGCAGTGTAGAAGGGGAAAGTCTCTGCCCTCAGACCACCGCTATCATCATCATGAATTTCAAGAGATGCGAAAACAACATAAAGATGAGTTTTATTTTGTAGTCAGGTGCAGAGGAAGCAAGGTGCATTTTTGGATTGTTTTGGCAAAATTAGATAAATTAGATATTTAAAGTACTTGAAGTTACATTTGTCTCTCCCACAGCACAGTGTGGTGACCACGCCCCAGCGGGTTCTTATTCGAGTAATTGATGACTCATCCAGCCCGTTTCCATATTTCGAACATTTTCAACTTGTATTCTAGGCCTAGACCTTCATTGTCAAGCCCCAAACATTGACAAAGCACTATGTTTGTTGCTTTATTTGGCATTTTTCCATCACTGCAATATTTTCCTCAGAAGATACTACTACTATTACTACTACTACTACTACTACTACTACTACTACAACTACTGGATCACTGACAAAATTAACTTAAGTTATGCCATCTAGTTAAAATGTGACTTTTTTATTCCAGTAAATCACAGGCTAATTACTGTTCCTGAAACCAAGAATATCTGACCTTTGTAGGTGACTGAACACAGCATTTATAAACATCCACCTTCTGAGAGAGCTCAGAACACAAATAAATCTTTCAAATATAACCTTGAGTACAATTGTTAAAAGTCCAATTTTACAAGAGAAATGTAAATTGGGTAAGTTGGGAAATTTTAAAAGCACATTTCATTCACAGGGCCTTTAAAAGCAAAGGTGAACAGATCCGTTTTTAGCATTATATAACAATGTTTTATATAATGCTATATATAATTTTTGTTTCTGCAGCACTGCTTTACCCACTGAGTGATAACAAGCAGTTTTGTGCTGTCTCTTTCAGGGTCCAAAAAGCCTCCATCAGGCCAGAGCTGGCTAAACACATGTAGTTTCTGCTACCCATGTAAAATGGTTCAAGCATACTTCCTCCTATGTAACACAATAAAAAAAATTTAAAATAACAAAAACACAACATGCCCCCCTTTAAGACAGAAAACAGGCAGATATTAGCTGTATGTCCCCAACTGCGCATCCCAGCAGCTGGTTTTCATTCAGATTTGTCTCTGCGTGCTAAATTTTAAATTCATTGTATATTTTCAAAAAAGAAAAGTTGACTCTCATCAATAGAGAAGAAGATGTCTTTCTGTAGTGTTTAATGCATCATGAAAGGCGAATAAATGATTCATTTCTTTGGTCCGTAGGAAGGCTTTCTTTGTGCATTTTCTTCTGACGGTATGTAAGTAATCGCCCTGCACCTTGGGGATTTATCTTCTTCTACTGAATGAGTTATGGCCCCTGCTTCCATGATCAAAACCTCTGATTCCCCATTAAACCTCCGCTATGTGCCATTCCTTCTGACCGCAGCCTCACAGTGCTCAGGAGATAACACCAAAATCTCAAATGTTTGTTTCATCCAAAGCAGTGAATATCAGCTTTCAAATCTAATTGCAAAATGACTGTAAAAAGCCATTTAATTTTAGAGAAGGATTTGCATTGTAATGCGCACATTGAGATTAGTTTTCTTGAGCTCTGTGACCCCCAGAAGATAGAAATTAGCTGCCCTGGGAACCTTCAGTCACAGTCTAGATGATGTTAATTTTATTCTGCAACATATACTTCATAAGAGAGCTGAGAAAAACAGAGAAGAGAACATATAAGGGTTTAATAACTCAGTTAGGAAAGTTGTCTCAACAGAGAAAAGCCTATGTGACAAGTGAAGTCAAAACATCGTTAAACATGTAAATATGAACATGGAATAATTTAGACTTATGCTGTATCTAGGTGATGGGATTAACTTTACACCGTCAGTTCGCATGTTTGATCAAGCGTGTTGTCACGTCGCAGTTTCAATGCAGCCCAATGTATCAGATCTGACATATTACATTTTCAGTGATGTGTCAGTGTCATCAAAGATTTCCGCATGGGATGTCCTCGTGTTTCCTCTCTCCACTCTCCTTAAGGAATCCCTCCTCTCTTCTTGGTCCTCCAAGCGGAATTAAGGGAATTGGAATGTCTTTAATCATGGACCAGATCGATTTCCGGGGTCATTCAAGGATTGATGAGTGAGGAAAGATGAAATAAGAGCTTTGGAATGTATCCACAGGCTCGCTTTAACAGTGAGATAGAGCTTTAAAATTAACTCGATGCACTACATTTCTCTGACAGAGACACTAGCTCCATTCATGCTGAGTTGACAATTTTTAAGCTATCATACATGAATGCTCCATCATAAGGTAAAGGGTTGAATGCAGTGTTAACCTGAGCGGGATGAGAAAGCAAACAATTACCAGAAAGGTGCTGAGTCTATGACTGTTTATCTGTCCACTGAATTATGACCTGGAACAGACGCTGACTTGGTCTAATTATTTGGAATGAAACATACTTCAAACCACTTTGTGTACATGATCAAGCCTCTTGAGAATATATAGCCTATTTATTAATGCTGTGTACAGGGCAATCAATAATTTCATGTTTTCCCTCCTCTTGTTTTACTGTTCAATCAATATAAGACTGATGTGCCTGCAGAGATGCTCCTATCAAAGCATAGACCGTCACTTAGCTTCTGTGCCCAACTGTCAACTGCAATTTGCTTTGCTTTAGTATTGAGACACAATTTTTTTTAGAGTGAAAACATGAAACAAAAATCAATCGTATTCATAAAACACACCAGGGAGAGAGGTGTTTTTATTAAGTAAGATTACTATATAATCAGGATTCCTGATTGAATCAAGGATACTGCTGTACTCTCGAAAAAATGTTCCTACAGAATATTGATAAATTGTGTCTTGGGAATTAAAAAAACAACAACAAATAACAGACAAAACAAAACAAAATCAAGATAGTTTCAAAACAATGTAAAATCAAGAAATTCACTCATAAACAATCCATAGTTTAATTGTGACGCACTGTATTGCTGACTGGTTTCATGTTCATCAGTTGTGTGTTTCAATTACCTACAGCTTGTAAATTCTGTAGTAATGTCATCAATAATTTCTTACTGATGTATTCAGCTTCAGAACATTATGATTTTATTAATGTCATTGCAGACAAACACAACAAGTTCTATGCTGAGAGATGCCGATTTATTACTTATTCTGTTTTATTCTCCCTCTCTGTCACACACATACACTTGCGCTTTACTTCCCTACAACCGTCAACAAACACGTTCTGTCCCCGCCATCTTTAATTTGCGTTCACTGTCAAGTTGCCATGGTACAGTGTATTTTAAGTATGCACTGGTCAGACATTGAATTGAATTCAGAGTGTGTTTATGACATGAGAGATGTGAGAGAAAATATAGGGCTTGAACAGGTCCTGTATGTGTGAGAAAAGAAGAAATACAGGCACAGTTTTCATGCAGCACTGGCTCCTGTTCACTGTCGATCTGAGATCAAAAAGAGACTCAGTTTTTGTGGGTGAGTCTGGGTATTGTGTCCCCCCCCCATCAAAGTTCAGGTACTTAACATGTCTTTTATAATCTGTAGCACAACAGTGGTTGGGAATAGTAATAGAGCTGGTGTCATGTGTGCCTAAGAGCAGGTTAACCCAACTCATCTCCAAAATCCATTCAGCTCTTTGTGTTTGACATCTAATAAGGCCAGACTTAATTTAAAAGCCCATTAATGCCACCTAATCGGGCTTTACCTTGCTCCTTGTGCCAGCCCCGTCACACATCTTTTACGAGGAATTATAACGGGCTGTAAGTGTATCTTACCTGTAGTACTCAGTCCATAGTTCATCCCATTTAAAGTTTCACAGTGGGAAAGATAGATTAAACAGTGCTGTAATTGAGAGGCACAGATGAGGTTATTTCTGCGGAGGTGGAGGAAAGACTCGGGGACACAAGGAAAAATACCCATTTGCAAGTAAATGTCATGCGCAAATTATATGTAAATGTAAATATCTAGTAGAAGTAAAGTGTAGTATTCTAGTACCAAAAGCACCCATTATGAAGAGGGGTCCAGCATCAATAAGAGTGTTATGTTATTGATGCATTTACATGTACACTACCTGATATTTATTAATGCAGCAGTAATGAGATTTCCACAAATTTGAGCAGCACCACAGTGCACACTGAAGGAAAACAGCCCTTATTAAGTCCTTCTTGCAAAGCCTGCTCTTTTGTGATTGGCCAGCTGCATTGGACCTGAGCTGGCAACACCTACGGATTGCAAAACACGCTGGCCAAACCCTGGCTTACTAGCCGTGTACATGTTGATGTAAACATGTTACAGTGCATGGAAGGACTAATAAAGAAATAAAGCTTTTAGGGCATTTCGGGACCAATGGATTTGTCTTACTGGATGTATTTCTCAAGTTCTGAAACATCAACAATGTTACCAATGTTGCAATGTACCACTGTATTATGCTATTACAATGGGAAAAAACAACAGAAGCACATGTGTTCTTCAAAGTCTGAGTCTACAGCTGTCAGATAAATATGGAGAAGACGAATTAGAAAGCACTAAATGGAAATAGTCAAGCAAAGTTCTAGTACCTAAAAACTCTACTTAACAGTGTGCAGTGCTTGAGTAAAGACACTTTTATTACTTTTGCTACTCTGACTCTGAGGGTAGGTTTTAAATGATGCCACTGTGCCAAAATCGGCACACAGCAAAGCATCATTCCTTGTCGTTAACACTCACTGGGAGTTCTTGATTTTCATGATGAAAGGATTTCATTCCTCAGATGAAGCATTGGAATGAAATGTGTTTGGAGAGGTTGTGGTGGAGGCTTGGTGACGCTTTCTACTGCAAGCCTGTAGCAGACAGGGGAAAGGTTGTGTGTTGGAACATTACTGGACCTGCATGTAAAGAGTACTGTGGTGATGGGGTGAAAAGGGATTAGCGAGATAATTTTTCAGTGTTTCATTCTGGCTGATAAGCTGAGTCATGGTTATGGTCAGGTTATGGTACAAAACAAGCTGGGGGCCACTGTTCTGCACAAAAAAATGTTCCTTGCAGAGACTGAAAAAACTGCATCACTATTGAAGCTGAAAAAGGGATGTGAAGTGGTGCATTGATGAATTAGATGTGCCACAAAGCATTATTTCTCTCTGATGTGTTTCAAAGCAATAGGTTCAGAGGCACTTTGTCACTGCCGTCTTGCGCCAAGAGAAAACTTGTAGAAAAACTATTTCCACAGTATGACTCCAAAGTTGATGGAGAAGAACCTGAAGCCAATTTCTGCTGGAGCACTTGGGTTTTGGAAGCTCAGTCAGTAAAATAATGAACATCATGGAAATTTATACCATTACAATTTTCACCCTAATTTGTCAGATCACTACGGAACCTGTTAATACACAAAACACCAGAGCAGTCTTGTCTTACTGTACTGCCCATGACACAAAAACTATTTAAATGTAAGATCATTAAACTGGAGTTACAGAAAATAACCTTTCAGATATTACATAGGCATAAGGGCTGTGCATATTTTTAAGCATTTGATAAGTAAACTAATTTATTTTCCTTTCATAACGTCACGCAGGCACAAGTTCAGTTCAGTCACAAAACCAAAACATATCTTGATTTTTACATGTTCTGATTTACGCGATAAGAAAACCATATGAGGCAAACATGGGTTGAGACACAGATACTTACTCACTCATATTTACTTTTGCTGAAGTAATATTTTTAATGAGGGACTTAAATTGTAATGAGTTATTTTTGCTTTATTAGAACAAGTACTTTTCCACAAGTAAAGAGTAATTTTTCCACCACTTGTCATACATATTTATTGCACATACAAAATATCTAAAACTCTCAAGAAAAGTTCTTGAGTCACCCAAGTTCAAAAAATAAAGGTTTGATCACAATTAGCAGCATAGCACCATTATCATTTAAAAGCTCCCAGGAATCATAAAATATCATTTTAGTGTCATTTATGCCTGCAGAGAGTCGTCAGGAACAGCCAGAGACACTAAAGCTCACTCATGGGCACCTGAGGAGGAAGCAGGAAAATGGCCGAGCAGCTTTCATTGGAATGAATGGGCTGCCATGTTTGGTTCCACCATACTTTCTTTCATACATCCATAATTCAAAGCAATCAACTTCATCAGCTACTTTCATCATTTAACACACCATCAACCAGAGTGACAGGAATTTATCATTATAATCAGCGGCTGTAGTCATTGGTTGGAATTAAAATCTGCAGCTCTTGATCCTCTTCATCACCTGGTATCCATGTTTTAGTGGGCCACAGTTCTTTCATTCTGCTGTGCAATATCTTGTGTAGCCAAGATATTTTCTATAACACACATTGTACTGTAAATGGCTTTGTATTGATTAACCACAAACATGTGATGTTCCGCAAGGATGGACTCCAGAGAAATAAATTTGCCATATGGACTTTTTCTACTTCAGCACACTAGGACTATTACTATTACTCATACACTGTACCTGCTGTCTTTGCACGTGTATATACTGCCAACTTGGTCAGTTTGGCCATGTTATTGTTATGTTACCTTCTATTTTCTGGTGCATTGTTATACCATACTTTGTTAAGTGAGCTATTGGACACCAGAATATCCCTCGGGATTAATAAAGTATCTATCTATCTATCTATCTATCTATCTATCTATCTATCTATCTATCTATCTATCTATCTATCTATCTATCTATCTATCTATAAGATTTGCCGTAGTGGATTATACACATTGACAGTAATACTAATTGACAGTAAGAGTATTTGGCATAGACAGATGCAACAGTAAGAAATGAAATTCTTCATTTTGTTATCCTCCTACAGTAAATAGCATGTGTAAACAGGTAAATACGCTGTTTAGCTTAATGTGCAATGTTTGGGCCTGTGTATTGTCCAGTCGCAACAAAACATAGTATGAAACCCCTGGCTGTCATGTGTGAAGTAACACCCTTTAATGATGATCACCAAAGATCCATGGAAAAGTGTGAAGTGCTTATACCTTTTCAGAATGGCCACATTGGGAGGTGTATTTTACCCTACGATTATAAATGGGGATAACATCACACACTTTCACTTCACGCCTCAGAGTGCAGTGGTGGAAACAAAAAAGGGAGCATGAAAACAGAAATTCAAACCATACCTCCTTTCACACCTCAAAACACCCCTGTTGGAAAGTAGGGTTCTAATGAGGCAAACCGAGGCTCTAGTGTTTACCAGCTTTAGAGAAATCTGTTACTCATGTTTTTCCAAGCAGGCAGGCAGCTTGGTTTTTTTAATTTGTAATTTTGGTCAGAGACAGTTGCTAGCTTGAACATTTCTGCATTGACTGGTTAACACAACTACTTACTTTGTGTGTAATGGAAGCTTGTACACAAGTGTGACACATTTTTGCAGCAGAAAAAAAACAACAATTCAGAGCCACATTTATTGCTGTAGAGATGTGTATGAACACCATCAACAAATGCTCAACAAACATGTCAGACAGTACTTTGTATGTCGTGATAAAAGGTAATGGCCATGAGCAGTGAAGTACACACAAGGACACACAAGGAACAGGTAACAGAATTTGCAAAACAGAACAGCAAAAAAGAAACAGGGAATGTTCCCCCTTGTTCACACAGTGACAAAAATTCACCATTGGTCTTGAATTTTGAGCACGGAATAGCCAGCAGTCTACTGTAAGTTGACCTTACTGTCCTGTAACAGAATGAGCTTAAATGTTAATTTAGGCAACCAGGTGCTTGACTGTGAAGAACCTTATAAATTATAAGAAAAACTGAGAAAGTCAAAAGTATATGGTGACATTCGTCAAGAATTAATGAAGGCCAGTCTCAACAGAAAAACAGTGGTGCTGGATGTATCCAGAGGAAAATTTTCAAGCTGATGGATTCTTTCCAAGGACCACCGCACGGCAAATCAAATGGTAGGCAATGAAGTCGGCTACCGTAATGTAAGAGGAGATATGCGAGTGGGTGGCGGCCACCAATCTTTTCATTTGCAAAAACCACGTGTTTAAACAGTATATCACTCAACTACAAGATGTAGTTTTAAGAAAAGGTTATGCCGTGTTTATTGTATGTTTATTGTCCTGAATTGCATTATTGTACAGACATCTTTATAAATAAATCTATACACAAATTCCTGACAGAGAATCCCCCATACTCTGGGGGAGCAGCACTGTGTCTTGCAAAGTTACACTTTCACAATAAAGTCAAACAGCTAATTAGAGCAAAAATCTGACATACATGTCAAGTGAGGAAGCAATATATCTTCCTGCAGAATATTGTCGTAGTAATGCTATTTTATTCGTTGTGTTGTGAAACTGCAGCACTGTCTCTCCTCTGCTGAGGGACTGAGAGCAGATGCCAAGGAATGCTGTAGTTTACAGATTTCGTTCTAAAGCAGAATTCAGGCCAAGAAGGTAGTCTTAAAAGCCAAAAGTCCAGGACCTGGCAAAGAAATTGTTTAGTCATTGGTATTGATCAAATCCCTGTCAAACCCTGCAGATGGGATGTATTAATGTGCTTCTGTCACGGAGAAGAGTAAAAACCTTTCCTGTTTTGATGTAGAGCATGCTTATTAAAATTGCAGTATTTGTGTTTGACTGATCAAAGTTATACAGTATGTACGCTGATCTCTTGGAAACCTCCAAAATTACCATCTTGATGCATTACAGTACTTATGTATTCAGCTACTTCAGACCCCTGACAAAACCTTCATATACTTCAAATGTAAACAAATGCAGTAAATTAACACCAGGCTAAGTATGCCCTTTGGTCCTGAGCAAGCAGAGCATCCTTAATCAGATCACGTGAGATCTGTTTGCCACACGAGAGCAGGTTTTCTGCCAAAACAACCCAGAGGAATAAATGTTTAACCCATCCATCTTATGTGCTCTTTGAAGCTCGACGTAGATTGAGTCAACATGTATGTGCGGTTCAGGGCTGCATTAAATTATGAAGCTCTCATGAGCATTTACGCACACATCTCATACTCCATTGAACCACAGAGCAAAGCGTGCTTTACTGCACAGAAACAGCTTTATCGGTTTAATTACCCTCCTCTGAGGCATCAACGTGTCCCAACTGCCACCGCCACTTCTCATGAATTAATGATGTGCATCTCTAGTTGTTATTAGTTAGCTGCATGGGGAAAACAACTGGTCAAAGTTAATTGGAGATTAATTTCTTAGAAAAACCTGGGGTTTTTGCTGTTTTCTACTGTAGTGGCTGTTAAAGCATTTATTATATTCACTCATTTGAATTTTGTAAGAAAATTAGTTCGTTTTCAACAAGTTGGGAAGCCTTACAGGTTTTTGGAGACAAGAAAAGCTGGCAGTGGGAATGAGCCTCTCTTCAATGGTATAAATCTTTTAAAGTATTTTATTTTGATGAGATAACCCTGTGTCAATGTGTTTGGGATTGTACAGCAAGGTATTATTGCTTTTCATATGTAATATACACATTTTTGGCCTGGTTGTATGAAGTGTATCCCCATTCACATCTCAAGATGTTGGTCAAGTTCATACTGAAATACTCAGGCTGGGTGTCTACCCTAAAAGTTTTCTCTCTACTTTCTTTCCTTGTTTCCTTCCTTTCCTTCTATTTCTACTTTCCCCTCTTCTTTCCCTCACTCATCCTGTCCTTAATTCTTCCCTCCTTTCTTTCCTTCCCAAATTGTTTCTGTCTTGTTTCTTTCCTTGATTCTTCTCTTGCTTCCTTGCTTCCCTCCTTACATCTATATTTTCTACTTTGTCCTTTTATTCATTCACCCGCTCCTTCCTTTTTTGTTTGCTTTGTGTTTTCCTCTTTTCATTTTACTTCCCTTCTTTGTACACTTGTTTCTTTCCTTTTTTCCTTTTGTCCTTCAATCCCTCCTGCTATCCTTCTTTCCTTCTGTCCTTCTTCTATCTGCCCGTCCTTACTTCCTTCATTCCAGCAGTGCTTTGTGGCCGTTATTCCTTTTTTCTTCCTTCCTTCCCTTATTCCTTCTTTCTTTCCTACTTTCCACTCTTTATTGCCCCTTTATCCATTGTGTCAGTCTCCATTGAATTATTTCCTTCAGTCCTTTCTTCTTTTTTTATTTCCTTCTTTTCCTTCTTCATCAGATCTGAAAACAAAATCCATTGCATCTGAAAGCAGGAAAATCCCCCAAAACTGCAGGACCAAGTATTTCATCAAGCAACAACATTAAGCTGTACCCTAGATTACGAGTTACTTTGGACACCATTACTGCCAGACAGAGAACACAGGAATTCTATAATCAAAGAGCACTTTGAGTGTTTTTGAAAGGGTCTTGTTTCACACATTTTAACGTAGATTTCAGGTCAGCTATCCTAGATAAAATGTGAAATGTATACATGGTTGATGACATGTTCATAGTGAAAAGGTGTAATTTAGCCTTTTTTATGATGTATATTATTTAAATTCAAATTTAAAAAACACTGTCTATTGTACCTTGGATGATAAGTACAATTCTAATTTGCAATAACTACAAGCCAGAAATTATAATTCTGCTGTCAACTTGATGTAGCACAGCACTTATGTGAAAAGCCCTTAGCCATTGAAAAGGTGTGGGGTGAAAAATCTCCAATGATTACTCTGTAACTCTTAATGTTGGCAGATCTTATTCATTACACAGCCAGCACTTTAATATTGCAGAATCTACAGAGCAACAGAGACTTAAGATCAAGCAACACAATTTTCAGATGATACCCAGGACTGTTTTCATTGTAAAGTGAATGAGAGTTTATTGAAGCGTAATGTGTCTTCAGGATTAAGCTGCTCTCATTTTAGTTGTGATGTATCTCAAGAGCTGTCCTGTATATTGCGCTTACATTAAGGAACACTTCACATTAAGATTGATAGGATAGGATTGAACCCACCTCAGTTAACAATAAGTGTGAAATAATATCAAATACATTGAATGCTTGTTTCTCACACCAATCCTGTGAACACAAAGAAGGTAATTCATAAAGCATGATTTAACGTGTCGTTAAAACACTATGTATATTTTTTACTTGAAAAAATTATCTTCATATTAACTTGGATAAATTATAGTAATGGGTAAGGCAGATTGGTCCTGTGTCTGTTCAGATAATGCCCTTCTATGGCTTCTTTTCGCTATATTATTTCCAAATTTGGCGAGTTGAGAGAAATGGATTGCTTTACAGCATAAACAAAATGCGACATGGCTGCCTCGTAGTTTTTAGCTATTTTGTTTTGTTTTTTTAGACAAATGAATGGAGGAAGCCCCTGTGCCTTCGAAAAAAAAAATCTTCTTTTATTCCTCATTTGCATGTTGGGGGAAGCTATTCAGAAAACAAACCATCACGAAAAAATTAATACCTGTTTCAATCTGACGGTAAATTATAGTGCTATGAAATCGAGGAGATGTTTTAAACTGTATTTGGTTGACACATGTTAGTGATCAAAAAATTGGATATCTAAGCCCACTCAGTTGATTAATCTGTTTATTTAAATGCAGAGTTTAAATTTGATCTCTCGTACATTCAAAGAAGATGCATATCTCCTCAGTCTCTCCTCTCTGCAGCTCTGTCTTAAACACACATACACACACACACACACACACTCTCATTTTTGAGGAATCCAATCGATGACCTCACACTCT
>OMOW01010311.1:1087-11889 GCA_900312555.1 Lamprogrammus exutus | reverse complement strand
GGGTGCTCACTCGTCACTCGTCCCCCCATTCAGATCCACTGAAGCCACCTTTTACGCTCAGTTGCCATTCGACTTAAGTTTAGGCATGGACAAGCAGCTATATAAGAGCCCAACAGACGCTGCTATTAGAGGGTTAACTGTGCACCAGTGATGCCCTCCTGCCTGTGTTTATAGAAAATATTTCTTTAAGTTCGAAATACAAAAATAGGAATGCAATGTTTATATAAGTCTGCAGGGATTAATCCTTTTTTTTCTACAGCTGTTGTATACAGCATGTTATCATCAGCATATATAGAGTTCCACAGGTAGCGTATCTCTTTTTAGAAATGTGGTGTTGCTTATCCTCCTCTCTTCATACCTCTCTGACTGATAACAGAAGAAATGGAGGGAGGACAAAAATGGATGTCTGTCTGGGGATACAGGGAGGGGACGGTGGAGAAGCGCGGGGTTGGGGGAGAAGAACAAGGTGGTGGCTGTGGTGATGGTTGGGAGGGGGTTGTGTGAGTGTAGGAGGTGAAAGGGGGCAGGAGGAGGCATCAAATTACCTCCCTCCCCCCCTGCCTTGTATGCTGTCTCCTGGTTTTATCAGCCCACAGCTCCTCTACATTTAATTTAGCCTGAGAAGGTGTGATTAGGAGGTATGGAAGGAGGCCAGGCTGCTTTGCTCCATCAGAGCAGTGGGGGCCCCCGAGGAGGTGAGCTGGCCACTGATGATGACAGGCCAGATGCAATCAGGGATAGGGCCAGTGCCTGAGTGTGTGTGCTGTAGTGTGTGTTCGTCCAGGTGGAGTGGGGGTGAAAGGAGAAGCCTACCGTGGAGATAAAAGTAGAGGAGCATCCGTGGGGCCCTCAGGCTAGACCAAGTGCACGCTTCCTGTTTTTGCACGTATCCACTCACAGAGAATTGATTCATCTGTTGTCTCCAAGCTGATCTGTCAATAGGAGCATCTCTGAGTATGGTTTCCTGGTCCATCAGCAGCGGCGTCAGTCAGAGGGCCGGATGGACAGCTGATGAAAGCAAAAACATCCTCTGAATAAAATGCTCTCAAATGACAATTTACAAACTCCCTTTTTTGCCTCCAGACATCAGTAAAGGTTGAAGATCTTCCATGCATTTATCCTGCATTAGTGCAGCACCATACACAATAATCATTATGAAAGCGTACCTTTATATATTTTTCCTGCATTAGTGCTGTTTAACCAAGCAGCTGTGATGGAAGTTCCTCTCCGTGCATTCATCATGCATTGATTCTGCACTATTCTTAAGCCTTAACACTGTGTAAGGCCTCTGAATTTAAAACAATTTCCATTTAAAAACATTCAGTCCATGCAGAAAGAGCTGATGCTGCACTGTCTGTCAGTTAACATAATTTCTAATGAAGAGTTTGTACTTCAATAAAGAGACATAAACAGGCTGTGCAAAGTGAGCTCATAAGTTGCATTGAGTTTAAACTAAATGTGAGATTCTTACTTATACAAGTAATCACAATGCAATGAGGTGCAATGAGCCTATATGAAATGACTCCACATCTGATTAAATCCTTACAAGTATCTGCAAGTAATGACAAATGTAAAGTGTGCGCTTCATCTCAAGCTTTTTTTTTCTATTAATAAGTGCCACACCAAAACACTGTGCAATTAAACACGGTTCTCTATTAATTACACGTTGATTAAATCATGTGCAGCCAACAACCAAGCTGCTGCAGAATAAACCAGTGAAAATTTCCAATCAATTTTCCTCTTGTTCCCGTTCCAAACACTCCTTTCTCTCTCATAAGAAAAAAAAAAAGGATTATTACGAAGAATTGGTTAAGGAAGCTGCCAGCAGTAGCGTTTTTTGTTGTGTTTTGCATGTAATCTCCGCAAATGTAAATTCAACCTAAAAAGCCAGATCATCTGCTTTTTTCGCTGCCAGATTCGTGCTGCCAGACAACAATATGATTTCCCTTCTTGGCGGAAAGCCGTGTGCACGGGCTCTCCATTTGGTGAGGCATTTATGTCATGTATCACTGTGACTGACACGGCTGGTTAAAGGTTTTGAGATGAGTAATGTGACTAACGGGGTTGATAATGATGAATCACCACACATCTCCAATTTATATTCCACTTCACGCAGCCCTTCGCTGCATACTTGGATGAAAAAGAACTAAAAAGGAGCACTCAGTGTCTCCGTGCACAAGAGTTAGTGCTCATACCATTGTTGTTGTCTGTGTATTAAAATTGCTGTCCATCAGGTCGCGAGTGGTTGCATTCTCCAGTCCTGTGTTACATGTGAATCACTGGTTGTGCCATTAACAAAGCAAAATGTGTCTTTTTCATAAGGCATCCAACCAAACTATCCCTGGCATATTAATATCTGTGCTCATTTTGTAATGCTACTCCCATTCCTCTCAAGGATATGTAACAATTTCTTCTGGAGTTGGATCTTAAAAGTCATTTCTCACAGGAAAAATTCCTCCTTGCATGTTCAGTCCAAACTCCCTGAACACTTTTTGTTTTGCGCTTCCCCTCGCGAGGAGTCAGTCACTCAGTCTATTGTTTGCCATCTTCTGGCACAGTCCCGTCAAGCAATCACTGTGTGCAAACTGTGAGTTTTCATTGGCATTTAGTTTGTTTGGGTTTTTCTCCTCTTTGTTTACTCAGACGTCTCAGTAAAAAGGTTGATTCCCCTATCGGGCCGGCTGTGAAAAAAACGTCATTGTTTGAAGTGGCATCCGACAGCTACAACTACCGCGCTTCCAATTTATATCGGTGTACATAGAGTAAAAGCAGACAAGAGGCTTTTTGTGGTATGCGAATCCTCAGCATAAAGGTTACTTTTAATTGCATGTATGAGGCCTTTGACGGTTTCAAAGCATTCGCCGTCATTTTGAGATAAGAGAGTGTTACCCGCTTTGAGATGTGCAGTGTGTGAGCACAAAGAGTTATAATGAGGTATGCAAACACATAGCCTCATTCGCACACAGACATTCACATGATCACGCAAGAGTCACAGAAACACAGATGCTCATGGAGACACACAGTGTATCAAAGAAATGGAAGCACGTTTACACAGACGGGCACACACGCGCACACACTACACATATACATACGGTATGGTCTCCCGTTGGCCGTCGGTCCTCTGTGATGAATGGAGCGAGAGGCCCAGAGAGAGAGGCCTGGCCTGGCTGACTGATAGAGCCATTGATTCTGACTCTCACACACACACACACTCGTCTCCTATCTACGATGGGACAATGCCTCTTTTCAGACCTCTTAATCGCCCCGACATTGACTAATTGAATTCATTAACCGTACGGCCTCCGTCGGCCCATTGTGCTCCGGGTTATTTACAGGTCCATTTAGAACCCAACAATGGAGAGGAAATGTCACGTTATGGCCCGAATGACATATGAAAACACAGCACGTGTGTGTCCATGTTTGTGTGTGCGTGCACGCGCTTGCATGTCTGCTTGTGTATCCACACGTGTTCGTATTTGAATATTACATGTTAAATGCACAGATGCACTGTTTCAGAGCCGGGAATGATTTAGTGCGCAGCCTAAAAGGAGCGGAGGAAAACTTAATTCCCTCCGATCAGCTTTATTTTATGAGCAGACGCTGACAAAGAAAATGAATCATAACCTACTTAACATTTCTCTGTGTGTGTCTCAGGGAGGGTTAACCAGCCTATAGGAGGAGGAGCACCCCAGGGAGGACTTTTATTCCAAACCAAACGAAATTCCACATCAAGCAGGGTTTCAAAAGCTTTCCCTGAGGCCTACTTAAGAAAATATTAACGCCCCATATTCCAGATTCAGGGAGTTTTCAGTTCTGGGAATGGCTTTCCCTCTCCAGTCTGTTATTCCACTGACTAAGAACTATTTGGACTTGAAATCTGTTTTTCTTGTGCTCTCATTAGTTTGGTATGATTTATTGAATTAGTTTTAGGAGTGTAACATGTCAGAATAACACCCCAGGTATGGCTGTATTTAAGTGGACTTTACTGTAAATATTCGTTCCAGTTCCCCTTCATTCTAATATGATTTTATAATGGACTTGATGTGGTTTTGTGGTGAAATTGACCAACATCTGTTCTTCTTTTAATAGCTTGAAGCTGTGTAGGTGTATCACACTCAAGTCAATTAAAATCTAGTGTTGCAGTGTTGATGTTTAATCACTTGAGTAAATTTAATTAAGAGTTGTGGTGTTTTTATTCACTCAGCTTCTGCTTTAATTCAGGCGAGGTGAGTGTGTGCTTTGAGTGTGACTGTCCTTCACTCTTTCAACACATGTTTGATGGCGTGCCCCGACTCTTTTTAATTTAGACTTCCCATGATGCCCTTCTGTTCGGGGTCACATCATGGGTGTTTGACAAGGCGGTCCAGAATGGGGCCCAGGTGTATGAATGAGGTCTAACACCACTCCAGTAATGGTTTTACACAGCCAGACACACACACACACACACATACATATACACACACACGGACACATAACCAACCCCTGAGCATACAAAACAAGACTGTTCAGCAAATCTCCCTGTATTCCCTCACACAAATTTTAATCAAATTTCCTTGTAGTGGACCACAGGAAGTGATTTAGTAGGTCACAGGACGGGGTCAAATGTTTCACATGCTGGATCCGAGCACCGCAGGGTGGGGTTGAGAAAAGGGCTTGTCTGAGAGGTCAAAAACTGGCTGCTGGAAGGGGGATAGGAAATGTAAGACTAGCGGGGGACAACATAGGAAGTCCTGAGGAGCAGGAAGACCGGGACACTTCCTGTCCGTATTTAGTGCTCACCAGGCCTTTACATCCCAAAGACAGGCTTCACGGGAAAAGAAAGAGATGAAGAATGAATAATCCAAGTAGCAGCACACTTGAAGTGGAGAAAAAGGAAGGAAAGGCAGATCTGGAGGCACGTTCGTCTTGTCAGGCCCAATTTAACGCAGGAATATGAGCCCAGCTATGGGCCTTGAAAGCAACCCCTTAAAGCCTCCTCAGAAACGCACAGTGGAATCCACACGCACAGTAAAATCATGTCAGAGGTGAGTCGCTGAAATGAATAACTACTTATGTATAAGACAGATGCGCAAAGCAGGAATTTTGTATGATCAAATTAGTCCGCTCTGGGGTAGGTGTGGGCGTCTGTTATTTGGATTACAGGGCAGCGGACACCTTAGTGGCAGGCAGGTATGACTGTGAAAATCATTATCGCATTAAGACACACAAAAGAGCCTTGTGTCAACGAGCTAAACTGAGAGACATCTGTTCTTTCATAGGAAATTATTTTAGTGAGGCATAATTATATTATTTTACACGAGACAGACGAACATAAAAAAGATGGATGGATGTGGACTGAAAAATGAAGCTGCTCAAATTTCTTAAGTGGGAGGACACAGAAATTTCTCTTTTGTGCCTACTGCGTGTTTCACTGTTAATAAGCTCCTTTACTGGTTTTAATACCAGTGCAGCCTCTGTAGAGGGTTCCACAGGGTTTCTTAGGGAACGGTCGAGGGATAATACAGGATACTACATGTGGAGCGCAGATACGAAGTAGCAAAGTACTTCATCACTGCTGGTTTTTGAAGCCTGTTTTTGAGCTACCAGGACCACCTAATGGAGACATCCCAGTTGCCAAAAAAATTTGTTCATTTTCCATTCTAGTCAGGGATGATATACTGTACGCAGATTTCCATGTCCATGTCATTTAGGGGTCTAATTTGAAAACGTAATTGCAAAAAACACTTCTTCTCTCCCTCGTTGATGCCTGTGCACACTGAGTGAAAACAGGCCGTTTCAGGTACTGTCTCTTTAAGGCCACCTCCCGAGAAGCCCGCCTCGTTCGGATTGGCCAGTTGTGTCAAGCCTGAGATGGCAACGCCCACAGACTGCAAAACATGGATTCGGACCATGTCTTACACTAATTCACTTGTCTTGTGCTTTGTGAGTGTGTCTAACCAGGTGTGTATTGTGTTATAAATGTGTTTCATGTTGATGTCAGCATGCTGCTGAAATGAAGGACTCATCAAAAATGAATCTTTCAGGGCAGTTCAAGACCAGTGGATAGGTCTAACTAGATGTTTTTCGCCTGGTGCACCCCTTAGCTTTGCAGTTTTGACAAAGTTCAACACCCACCCTGCTATATTACACTATAACGTGGGAAAGCAACCAAAAACATAATAAGGCCCCTGTAATATTCAGGTCTTTGATTTAATTATAGGGTTGTTGAAACAATTGATGAAATCAATTTAAAATCATTGGGACCCCAGAAATTACATACAACTAACTAACTGTGATCCCCGATTCCTTGTGTGATGATCAGAGACTTGTAGAATTACTTACTTAATGTGATCTGAACACATAACCATCTGATCTGGTCTGAGCTACGTTGCCACTACGCCGCAAGGCCTTTGTGCATTTGTGTGTATCCCAAAACTCCTACTTTATCTATTTACTGTGGGGGGAAAAAGCAACAATTGTGAATTGGGACTATGAACATCATCAAAGTGAGCACAGTTTTATGCAATAAATAGGTGTTCCACTTTAAATTACACTGAAAGCAGTCAAATCAATTGGGGAAACTAGCGGTTTACCTATTGATTTTGTTGTGATATTATAATGTGGTATGGGGCCCTCAACAACTAATGTAGTGCACATAGAGCCCTACTAATTCCCCATTATAATAAACATTAAAAAAAGGAGTGGTTAAATTTTATACCCATGTTTAAAAAGCAATTTGTTTCACTCCATTTCAAACCTTTAGATAATTAACTAACCCTGCTACAGCCCACACCAGCCTTTAATTCATCAGGCCCGGCCAAATTATAATGCATCAAAAAGAACATAAAATAAACTGTTGGGAAAACGCAAAGCAAAGTGGAATGCCGTCCAGCTCGTAATCAAGATTACAGAGGTGTAGTTTTGTTGTAAATCTTGTTGAACACCAAACAGAGGAAGAAATGTGCTCATACTCACTTCAGATCATACTCAAATCATGTTCAAATCGATCTTTACCATGTCATGCTGTTTTATAATGTATTTAGTTCATTTCTTAGGTCCAACAGAAGGTTTTGGCCATTGCAGAAAATGAAATGTTTTTCAGCGCCTTGGCAAAATAAGAAATATCCTCCTGGGACTGTGAATATTATAATTGAAAATTTACATTTGCCAAGATCCATGGGTCCTGCTCTAACTCTATCTTTCCTTCCTCTTCTCTCTCCATTCCCTCTTTTGTTTTATTCATTCGCTCACTCTCAGCCCCCCTTTGTCTCAATCCTCCCACTAAAATATCTTGTTTTGGACCAACAGCTCTGAGTTCAGCATTCTCGTCTCTCCCCTGTCTGTTTCTCCTTATCCCTCTGCCTCTGTTGTCTTTCCTTTCCCTCTTTTTTCTTCTCATCTTGAACAAGGGCTGCAGTGTTCTCCTCATCTTCTCCTTTGGACGCTCAAACATGTCTGCAGGTCATTCTGTCCTCTCTTTGATTTGCTGGGCCAAGTAGGATTTGGCTGTCCTGTCTGACTTGTGTTTCGTATAAATCAAGTAGGTTCGTTGGGATTAGAGCTTATAGCGCACTGACAATGACTTTATTGCTCACATTTGCCACTATATTACTGTACTCGCTGAGAATGACTCACTGTGGCCTTGTTGTCCTCGTGCAAACTAACGTCACATAGGAAAGCAGTCCACTCTACTAGTAAACTCTCTCTATATAACAAATAGCTGGGTGTTGGAGGGGAACTCATATAAATACCCATTAGACGCCCCGATTGTCTTACTGCCAGCTTAAGAACGCTGCCCTGGCTGGCTAAATTGACTCCTGAGTGGCATTCATCAGCGTCCATTGTCATTTTTTCCTCCGCATCTCTCTCTGGAGGTAATTGACTGGAGAATAATGCTAGGCGACCAGTCCACCTATCGAGAGATGAGCCTCAGATTGATTAGCTCTACGGGAGTGCAGTGAGCCACAGAGTGACTGAGATATTGTTATTCTCTGATATGAAACAGCCCTAATGGAGCCGGACGACGACTGATGATCGGAGAGGATGGAGCGGAATGAGAAATCTTACTACAGGTCGTTTATTCAAGAGGCACATTTCACACAATGAAAAGGTTGAGCTTCTCGGTATTGTTTGTCATATTTAGGGAGCGGGGAAGCATTAGCTGCGGTTATTAGACTGACAGCCCGCCTTGGGTGCATTCTCATGGAATAGTAATGCTGCAAGCCAAACATTAAAGCTGCACCAGGCAATTTTGAACAATGTGCAGCTCCAGATGGGAAACTTTACCGCTAAGCTTTCCTGTAAAGTGACTTAAGTGACCGCACAAACCACAAAAAGAGGGAATGTGTCTGATGTTAATGTTTCACTGCTATTTAGTGGACATGTTTATTTTGGGATTGCATTTTGATTTGTCACTTCAGTAGAAATTATGTCATGCTCCCCTCAGTTTCAGACTCCCTTTACGTTTCAGGCTTACTCACATTTATTGTTACATGACGATGAATAATGAAGTCAGTTCCATAGAAGTCACTCATGAGCATTTGTGTGTGTGTCAGCGTTGCAGCTGTGTAATGGATTTAGGCCAATCCAAAGTCTAGTGGCTGCCTCCCGCGGGAGGTCACCGCTCTCCGTTGCTCCAGATTAACAGTGCAGCGTCCGCTCGCATGGACTCTACACACACAAGCAAAGTGCACGTGCATACACAAGCATCTGCAATACATGAACTGTGTGTCTTTGAGGCACACACACACGCACACACACAGAGACAGAGAAAGTGTGTGTTTGTGTGAATGAGAGAGAGAGAGAGAGAGGTTGTGGTGATGAAAGTGACAGTGACAGTGGGCTTATTGCCTAGTCAAACACACCAAGCCGCCGCCACACACAGCCTGACCCAGTAATAGAGGCCAATGAAATCTGCTCATTGGGAACAGGGGACCCGGTCGCCGGCGCAGCGCAGTAACTGAGCTGAAACAGTCTCATTCTGCCGCTGTCATACACAGAAAATGGGCCGACTTCAGTCACAGTCGAGGCGTGAGGCCCTGCGAGGTCCCTGCCCCTGCTCTGCTCCGGCTACGGCGGCTTTTGCACTGGTGATGAGAATTTATGCTCGCTCATTGTGAAACCCAAATGGATGTGACATGTAATTTCACCTGGAATGAACACAAAATGTGTTTTTATAGAGTTGTACTTTTCCCAGTTTACCAAAAGTCAAACCTGTGTTAAGCAGTCAGGTGGGTGGGACAGAAAGTTGCCAAACCTGTCAAAAGATATAATAGATGTGCACACACACACACACCTCGCTGGTGTGGAATGGATATTTTTGTTTTCTACCCTATAATCAGATTGCACTGTAATGAGACTGTAGTGGAAGACGAGGACAATTACGTGTTGAAAATGAGCTCAGCTTCTCCGTGGAAAGTTTTTTTTTAAAAGACATAGCTGTGAGGGATGCTGCTTGGAAATGGCCTTGATTGCTCCCCACAGTGCTTTAACACGGCATTGGACTGATTGCTCAGTGTGATTGCAAATTTAATCCGGACATGCACGTGGTTTTGTGTCATCTTGTCTAACAGGGCAAAAAACAAAAGCCTGCCAAACTAAAAGCACCTTTGTTTGGAGAGGATTGTCATGCAAAAAAAAAGAAGAAAGATCCAGCTTTACTTCATGTGTGTGTCTGTCTCATTTCATTTCTCTGTTCTTTCATTATAAATACACGTTACCCCGAATGATACGGCACGCGACAGTGATTCTTTCATCCAATTTCACAGTGATCGTACATGTCATGGATTACAGTGGGTTTAGAGATGAGCTACCATAACCCTATCAAATCATCACCCAGCAGACCTTGGAGTCACATTCTCTCTCTGTGTGTTTGTGTGTGTGTGTGAGTGAGCCAATGTTTGCCCTAATCGTGGCAGATCATTCAAAGTGCTGTTCCACTGTAGAAACATTTCCAGAGGTTCAGCTGTGAGCAAATCATAACAAATGTAATTGAAGGTGTTTTCACACCCACATGGTTTGAATCAGAATCAGGCTTATTTTGCCCCCCCGGTAAGACCAAAGACCCTTTTGAGGTAGTGGTCTTGGTCTCACTCCAAACAAACTGCAGAGGTTCGTTTGTGGACATAATCAGAATGCTCTCTGAAGCAACTATTAATCGATTTATTGATCTATTGATTCATCCCAGAACAAGAGAGGGCTAAGTGCATGTGGTTAATGTTTCGTAAAGTACCTCTTTGATTACCTATAGCAAATCAAACACATGTTGTGAAAGGGTCACAACGTGTGATGTTAGCATTAGGGCTGTCACTATAGATTCAGTTCGCTTGTCGCCGTTTGCGCTCAATGTGCACGCATTCTCCTGTTCAGCCATCAGAGGGCAGCACGTCTTGTTCGCGATGTAATATGAAGTATTTGAGGCGTGATGGAGTGCATGTGTGTGTCTTTAGGGCTTGTTTTCTTTACGTCTTTCTATCTGTGTTTTTCCACCGAATGTGTCGCTCTGTCTGTAGCCCAGAACCGGCTGCACATGTCGTCTGCAAACTTTCCGTGGCACGTTAGGATTTCTCACTTTCATCATTGTGACTGAACAAGGAAAACACATTATTCTTGGCTGAATTAAAGAAGGCAGATGAAAGTAAACAAACACGAAAAAAAAAGAAATGTTTCTATAGCTGCTCCCCCCCCATCCCTCTGCAACGTCTGAGTGTCTTGAGGGCTCTGGAGAGCCATGAAAAACCCTCTTTTCTGGGGCCTTATCTATCATGCAGCTTTCCCCCCGTGCCACTGCGCCCCACATGCCTCCGGGCACCCTCCAATTAGCG